>OZ025271.1:9580905-9738992 GCA_964019165.1 Mastigias papua | reverse complement strand
AAAGGATTAGCTTGATGATGATTTGAATTGAAATTTAGGGAAGTCTTTTGCTTGTGATGGAAAGAAAGGATTTTATTAAAATACAACTTCAACTCCTGGTGATCAATAAATCATGCTCTAAAACCAACCATACTTTAGGCACTCATGCTTAATCAAGAGCCTTTTAGGGCACAGCCTCATTTACACTGAGTACAACCAATGCTCCAATTTCTTAGGCAAGCTAGTCTTTTCCTCCACAGTTACTACTTAGTAGGTACCAGCATCTGATATCTGATAATGAAAGCATTTCACTCTCATGTGATCAAAAGAAATGCAAAATCTTAACTAACTATGATAAAAAAAATCAGCTGCTAACTATGATGTTTGTCTTAGTTGAGATAACTAACCGCTGGCTTTCACAGTGGCTTTCATTCTTACAGATGGTTGTAGCAGAGACTATAATAAGTGGCTGTAGCCTCACAACATTCAATGAAAACTTATATAAATGAAGCCAAACCTGCAGCTTCAATTGATTTATGTTTTGGGGAATTGTAGTTCATTAAACTATTCTGAAGAGAGGGAAAAGGCTGTATCATTGGCATACATGTTGACACTGGATTTCTGCAAAGAAAGAGGCAAATCATTGTGGTACAGAAAGAATGAATATGACAAAGGTAATAGTCCACAGGAACTCAATAAATTGTTTCTTTCACATAAGAGGGAGAGACATTTACCCTGCAAAACTGCTTACTGTTATCCAAGTATGTTATGAACATGTCCTACTTAAGTCACTCTATAAATTTGCATTATTGAGTGAGGTTTCCAGATCAACTTTATTGAAACCCTGCAAAAGGCTGTTAAAGACTGTTTACAATACACAAGACAAATAGACACAATGGGAAGATTAACTATGAAGCAAATCTTGTAACATGCAGCTTCAATTAATTTTAGTTTAGGGGAATTGTAGTTCATTACAGTATTCTGAGGAGAGGAAAAGGGGAGTATCATTGGCATACATGATGACCTTAGATTTCTACAAAGAAAAAGGCAACTCATTGTGGGACATAAAGAATGAATGTGGGTCAAGACAATAGCTTACAGTAATTCTATAAAATGGTTCTTTTGGATGAGAGGGAGTGCCATTTACCTTGCAAACTTCCTTACTGTTATTCAATTATGTCATGTTCCACACAAGTTACTATATACATTTGCATTTTTGAGTAGGATTTTCAGATCAACTGTGTTGAAACCCTTCTTCAAGTCAATTAAAATTAGACTAGTGTAATTTCCTTTATCTATTTTCTGGCATAAATTATTGGTGCTAACCATAAGGGCTGTAGAAACAAGGAGTATGAGTTGAAAACCAGGCTGATGCTCATAAAATAATATAGTTGTGTCCAAGTAAAAATAAAGCTGGTTGATATTAATTCCTCAGATAGACAAGTTGAGAAAGGAAAAAAAATGTCTATTTGTGGGCAGGTGAGTACTAAGATTAAAGTTTGTCTTGGGTTTGCAAAAAAACACATAAAATCACTCATTGTTATTGATATGTACTTCTCAGAAGGAGGAAAAGAAACTCTAAAAAGAAAATTAAAAAGTAAGAATTTGGAACTGCAGAATTGATACCTAAGAGTACATAAAATGAGCAAATATCTTACGAAGAATTTGAAAGACAATATATGAATTGCATTTCGAACATCAGTATTGTGATCTACCCCCTCCCCCATTCTACATCATCTGAAATCATATGGACTCAATCCCATACTTTGGATGAAAGGCCTGTTGCATTATCCAAAAAAGGAAATAAGAATAGTTATTTGATTAACTTAGCAATTTTTATGCCTCAAGAATAACCCAAGGCAAGTTAGCAACTGTACATGAAGGTGACTAGGTCAAGTAAAATGCAGTTCAAAGCACACAACAGACAGTAACTTGGAAGGTTTTAAGTGGCCAAGGCTGTGGGAAAGGCTTGCATCCACCTGCTGTATTTTGTTGCTTTTCAATTCCACACAGTTTGCTAGTACTAACTGATTGTCAAGAGAGGGAATAGAACGCTGAGAAAACAGTGTAAATCAGGACTTGACTAAATACAGAGAGAAGAACTACTGGAAAGGAGAAATGGAGAGGCACACATACACTTATAAATATTGGCCATTAGGGGATTATGACATGTAGGGGAGTTGGAGTAATCCTGATCACTTATGTTATTTATTAAACATATGTTGTAGAAACCAGTCATAAAAGGTTGTATTCATATTGTTTAGAAAGATTTTATATAGGAGCTCAATATTACATTACTGCTTTTGTTGGTTTTGATTAAGTTATTCCAAGAAATTGTGGAGATGATGAAGATAGTGTCAGACACTGCTATTAAATATGCTATTATCTTTATGTGAAAAGTCTGTTGGTACTACAGAACCTCATTATAGCATTAAAAAGTGGGAACATTGTTTTAGCATACTGAAAGCTTTTCCTGTCGGAAAAGAAAAGCTTTGAGTATGCTATAACAATGTTCCCACTTTTTTTGCTATATTATTTTTACCTTGGAAATTAATCCCCATGTTTTTTGGCAACTGTTTCAAGTCTAGGGGTGATTGAAATGCTGATACAACACAATGTATCCTAGAAACATTGCAAAATACAGTCAATTTCAAAATGTGCTTTACACACAAGTGTGAAAGTTCAATATACCTGACTTTAATTGCAATGAACTATTATCTGAGATGCTTCCTAGAAAATTCTTTCAAAACACAAAATGCTAAGCTAGTTGCAAAGTAAGCACATGACAGTTTGCTCATTCCATATTGATATTGACATGCATCATCACTGCTTGCCCAAGTTATTGCTTTATCATCCCATAATGTATTCAGATTCATTAATAACTTTATTGATGGCTTCTAGCTTAGCTGCCATATGACATAGATTGAACTGCATGGCCTTCTCATAAAAATACAAGTAACTGCCAGTCTGACCTGCAATTTACATGACCTGTTGATCTGCAATTAACAGATGTCAAAGGCAACAACCATGCAGCATTGCAAAAGTGGAAAGGCTGAGCAGTGAACCAGGTTGAAGGATGCTTGAAGGAAAATGCTCAACTGTGCAAGTTGCTTACAAATAATTTCTGATAGCTATGTGCCAACAGACCTTTTCAATTTAGTTAAGGTAGCTGCTTTCACTTGCTTCATGTTGCCCCCCCCCTCCTCCCAATTGAGGCCCAACCATGGTTCGTGCCAAGGGGCAACAATTTGACTGTTAGTTTTCCAAACATGCAAAGATTGCATTTTCTAGGGTTGATTTCTTAAATATCTCTTTTCATTTGAGAATGCTAATCTCCTGAGATAATTATATGCAATCTAGTGTTCCAACACAGGTTTGAAAAAGCCGCTTAACTGAAAAGTCACCAAATTATTATGTTGCGTTAATCAAGACTTACGAAATACATTAACGGTAATACATTAACCTTTCCTTACAGTCGAATGAACATATCCCTAGTCAAAGAAAAATCTATACAACCACGAATTCAAAAACAAACATTTCAAAATGATCCCGCATTTCCTAACAACAATAAAAAACTGACTGCTTTTCTACACATAAAGTTATATAGGGTTAGTTAAGCGTGCAGTCAACTATGAGTAAATAACTAAAGTTTCAATGCAAATGTAAACAACTACCGTGTAACTTAAAACTAAACGTGTTATTTCATTTTGCTACACGCACAGAAACAAAATCCCTACATACAAGGAAGGGGTAACATGTGTTGGTGTCTTTCGTTGTATATGTGCTGAATTTACTAACCTGGTTTACATACAAGATGTGACTTTTTCCTTCACTTGCAAACGGGCCTGATGACCGGCACAATATGATAGCATGTTTAAATATTGCAAGACCCGTTGAGTAGCCATGAGTACACACAAACTAATGTTCTCCATTGCCTATCTACTTCAATGACTTGGCTATTTACAGTAATAATTACAACTCTGTGGAGATTGTTTTGATTGCACAAGGTAACATTTTCAGACGCCATCTTGCAATACGTCTACCTCGTTTACGAGATTGGAATTATCCGCAAATAGAGGCTTCACACAAATAACTGTTTCCTTATTTCATTAATCATAACCAAAGAAACTTATACAATACTGCCCGATTAACCGTAGCTCGATTAACCGTCCGTCGATTATCCGGCAGTGACCCTGATGGTAAAGTTTATTATAACTGAAGTGTTATCTTCCTTGTATGAAAATACAATCCTGTCATTTGCAATTCCAATCAAAATGGTTAAGCAATTCTTGATTGTAGTGTTTTTGAATTTTTTTATAACTGATACTTAAAGTTCTTATTATAATTAAAAGAACGATCTCACCGCTGTACTTCTCTTTACTTTAAACCAATGTACGTTGCAGGCTGGTAGACAGTAAGTCGTATTTGTGCGTGTAATCTTCACCGCAATTGAAATCAACTGACTATGTATAAATTATGATTTGGTATATACATTTGCTCCCCGAAATTACCTGTAAAGATCAAGCAAATAAAATCTCTGTTGGAAAGGAAGGGCTAGGTAAAGTTCGGCAATGTGTTGAAGAAAAACTAGTGTGTGAAATTAGACCTGAACAAAGAGCAAGGTGTTATGATGCATTGGGATTTTAGTGTGATGTTAGTAGAGAGGAAATGATAACAATGAACTGTAGAAAAACACGCAATGAATGAATGAGTGGAATGGAGCATGAGGTAACTAAAAATGAAATTGCTACAATGGTTTCTTTGTTTTCATCGTTGAAGAGGAGGGGGGGAGGGTGGAGCGTTTCAGGTTAAATTTGATGTGCTGAAATAAAACATTGCATTAAATTTAAACTACCAAATTAGACACTTTTGATACAATGCTATCAATATATTGTATTGTGTTTCATTTGCTAAGGTTGTAGAATATGATCCTTCTTCGACAAGAAAGCAATATTTTGCAAGGTAGGCTTCTGGGAAGTCTAGAGTTTGTTTACATTCAGAAAATGCTAGCTTGAACAGCTTGGAGACTTATTTAAAGATAGTTTAAATCACAGATAGAGTAGATGATCAAGCTCATGATTATTCTTCCTTTCAAACAAAACTAGGTTACATAAAAAGCACGCTTAGCACATATTGCCATAAAACATTATATAAAAACAAAACAGGTCATTGACGTTTCAACAGCACATCGGCAGTTGTACACATCTCCAATTGACTGCAGCAATGAAGAAGATCTTCAAGAACTAACTTCACTATTAGACATAACATAAAGGAAATATGGGAGAGAAATAAATGCAGAAATGAGCAAAATACTGATAGTTGGAAAAGAGAGAAAGACACTAGCTCAAACCATCCAATAAAAGGTACAGATCTTGAGACAGCAGTATCATTCAAGTATTTAGGCAGTAAGATAACAGCAGATGGAAAATGTTCTGAGGACGTTCGCAGTCGATTAGCAATGGCAACATCATCTTTAATGAACTTCAATAGTATATCGCAAAATTCTAACATTTCCATCAAAACTAAATACAGGCTCCTAACAGCGATATGGATGTGAGACATGGACAATCGATGCAGCATTGCAAAAAGGGATAAATGTATTTAAAATGACATGCAATAGAAAATTGTTGTGATTCCCATATACAGCTCAAAGAACCAATGATTCAATAAAAGCGGAGCTCAAAAAAATGATTGGATAAGTAGAGATGCTGTTATCGATAATTAGGAAACGACAGCTTAAATGGTGTGGGAACGTGACAAAGCACAATGACACCCTTCATTTTGCCAACAATATAATGCATGGCAGTGCACCAGGAAAGAGGGCTAGGGGCAGACCAAGAGTATCATGGATACAAACAGTAAAGACTACATTGAATTAGCAGCAATAGAGGCAGTTAGAGCAGCTCAGGATAGAAATTATTGAAAAAGAAGAGTTGAGGACTCAGCAGTGCTTCTATGGTCTTAGCAGACTATGGAAGTGAAGAAAAGAGTAGGTAAAACATGAAGAAATAGGCAATTAATACAAAGGAATCCATCACAAGGCCATGCAATGAGTTAAGTCACATCTGAATACTCACCTCTCATCAAATGCCGACTTCAAAAAAACTGTACTTTTAATGTTATCAAGATGATATTGCATGCTGGTTAGAGGCACAACGGCATTCTGACATAGATATTGAACAGAATAAAATGTAGCCGATCTCGATGAAATCTCAAAACGAATAAATTTTGGGTGAGGTTTATATGATATAGACATCTCAGAAATAATGGCAAATGTCTGGAGGACAAGGCACAAAAGAATAATTTGAGTTTATGGACAACTGTCAATGGACATTCAGACTGCATAAAATATGAACTTGAACACAGCTGCCCAAGCAATGATGTTGAACTTGTACGGACAGCATTAATAATCCTTTAAACTGCCAATAGTATGCTTATAAATATTGATACTTAAAACAACCTCAGAAAACATAATAATGTATCAATGTGCATGAAAATAGCACAATTTACCAATAATGGCTTTAAAATTTTAGTAGAAAAATTTGCTGATATAGATTATTTTGTAATTACGTTATCATTGATAAATGTATCAATAATACATATAAAATGGTTGTCTTTAGGATGTATGGTCATTTTCATGTGCTGTCATGTGAGTTAGATTGTTTGACTAATCTTCATATATACGCGAACCAATAGGAAAAGTGGGTTTGTGAGTTTTAAATTTGGTCATAAACATGTTTTGTCTGTAGGACGATTTGACGTTTATGTAGGCTGCAGAATAAGGAGATGCAGGAAGCTAAAAAATATGCTCATGAAGGTGGGTGTCTAATGGTGGACAAATGGACATGTGCAAATGTTGCAGAATTCAAAGAACAAGAATTTCCTGAAAGGGCCATGAATCTGGGCGTCTCTGGGACTATTTGATATCTGCATATGCGATAGAATACCAAGACTGACAATGTCCAAAATATCCTCATGAAAATGGATGTCTCTTGGAAGAAAGGACATTTGGATATACTTCAAAACGTGAAGCAGTAGACTGTTTTAAATGTATATATGAATATGGATGTTTATGGGCTGGAACAACATGTGCACAAAGCAGCCAACTATTGTCATATAGAAAGTGTTGGTTATGCATAGAAAGATGGATATCCATTGGATGAAGGTACACTTGAAAAGTGATTTAAGTGTGGTTATTTGGAATATTGTACAATTTCAGAGTAGCATGGATCTGCAGCAAATAAAAAATATGTGAAAAGTATATTTCTAATTATCAATAAGACAACCATGAATTTCATGTAATGCAATGCTTTTTCAACAAGACATTACTCCATGCATGGGCGAGTGGCCAAGTGGGTAGAATGTTTGACTGCTAAACAGAACATTGATGGTTCCAGTCGAACCCTTGGATCATAGTTGCTATGCTCGCTCACTGTCCACCTAGCAGCAAACGGGCACATGGCGGCAACACTGGGAAAGTTAAAGACGGCGAAGAAAGGAACTTGCAACTCTACCTCACTATGCCGACGGCTCAGGATAAGTGTCCCTCTAACAAGCACTCTCCTAACGTACGGAATCGCACATGGGACTCATTTTTAGTTTAGATGGTACTCCATATGAATGTACAACGTACATCAACACGTAGACTTATGTAATCAATGCATAAGCAGACATAATTTAATAATACAAGAGAATCAATAACAAAGCCATGGAATGACTTAATTCACATTTTAATACTCACCTCTCATCAAAAGTCGACTTCAAAACAGCTGTACTTTTAAATTTGTTGAGATGAGATTGTGTGCTGTTTAGCAGTGTCCCATAATTTCATCACATAGTGGAATGCCTCTCTAGCAACTGATCTAGATGGAATCTAAATAAGAATAAAGACGGAGCTAAGTATGATTTCACATAGACATATAATGGCCTAAAGCAAATAATTCGAAGAACTAGAACACAACGGAATAATGTAAATCTATAGAATATATTGAACTAATGGGGATTTCTGTTGCATGCAAATGGTACGTTAATAGGTAAAAATCTACGTTGCATGTTTCCCGAAAATGTTGTTTGCAAACTGTATTATTGAGATAGCTCTATTACCGTTATTTGAACCATTGTTCTATACAGTTATTTTTCTGTCCTTCTGGCTTACGTATGAATCTTGGAATATTAAGAATCATTTCATATACATTATAGTCAGCTCTATTTGTTACACTTAATATCTCTACTTCCTACAATGTTAATACCATTTTCTAGATTTAATTTTATGTCTATGTTGCTCGATATTAAAATGTGATCAATTAGAAAACAAAATATTCCAACTTGTATAATGTGTTGTGTATAAGATGCTATCTGGTTTATATTCAATACATAGATGGAGATAAGTAATCTGCCACCACACCATCACAATATTCAATAGCATTCTTTAAGAGTACAATTACTTTGCGTTATGGAACAATTGTAATTGGGAGCTGCATGTAGAAGATCAATAAAATCTAATGAACCTTTGATACTAACAACAGAATCCTAAAGTGACTTATAAGCTTAGAGTAATTTTATCATGGCGAGAAATTCAGAAGTATGAATCCAAAGTGGCAAGAGTTGTGTGTACACCTTGTAGCAAGTGAATGATTGTCGGGTTTCAGAAGAAACTTCAAGTGTCCATAGTGTCTTGAACAACATTGGATGCATAAAAGGTTTATACCACTAACTGTGCAGTTAAGATTAAAGAGTTACTAAGGGGCTGATAGTGCTAAGCTTTAATCAAACTATAGTCAACATCATCCAAAGCGGACGCCCTCGGGACTTTGAAGAAGTGTCCACTGTAAAGAAGTGTCCGCTTTATAGAAAATTGTGGTTTCTGAGTGTGGTGGAGCTCAAATATAAAAGACGTTTTCATCACTTTAACAAATAAGTCTTTGACCCATCAAATAGAGTATTTATACAAAGCATTCCCTCAAAAAGGTAGTCATTAATATTCATCTGCTTGAGACGCTGGTTTCTTTTCCTTAAGCAATCTGCAGACTGAATCTAAAGACATTACTAGACTCAAAAGATATTAGCTCCATTGCACAAAGATTCTTCTATGAAGGACTGGATAACAAGCATTTAAGCATAGGCCAATGAGTCATTTGAAGAAATGAAATTGTCCAAAAGTGCTTTGCAGATTATATTCCATATTGTGATAGCCCTTTTAGTGATGGTTTTGAGCTTTAATTTTGAATTGCTTCACAGGCAAATTAGGCCTACTTTTAATGTTTCTTTGTACACTAAGACGACCCCTTGTGGTACTAAACTTCACTAGCAAAGTAGAAAGCCCTATGTCCCACTAGGCGATATAATATTAACCTCCATAAATCCGTGATTTAGCGTGGTTCCTTTTCGATATAGATGCCATTGGCAATTCAAGGCTAATTCCCATTGAACGATAGGTACTAATTGGCAGTTTACAATACGGTAAGAATTGCTAGATCGATGTAGAAGGCTACATTCTCCTTCTTAGGTAAATGCAAAACTGCTCTAAATGAAGTTGTCTATATGCCTGGTATCATATGTTATGAAAGCGAAACTGTATTTGATAACGTTAGCATATCATACTCTATATTGTATATTATGAAAATTATACTTCAAATGATGAATTTTCATTGTTTGGGGGCCATGGCCCCCAGGTCTCCCTCTCTGTATCCACCAGATTTTAAACTTAAACTGACAAAAGTGAACGAAACAAGCCCACACGAGATGGAATCTAGAAGAAATTATGGATACAGTTGCGCAGAAGAATCTACAAAAGAAATAGAGACGAAACTGCAAGTAAATAGAGTTAGGGATCCAATTAGTGTCATGTTATTAATTGCTACAACATTTCATTTAAGTTTCTCTTGATCTCGCTTTTATCTAATGTCAACCACAATAACCTATCTTTCTAAATAGTCTATTTTCCATTCATCTAAATTGTTTACTTAACTTTGAGAAAATTTCAGGAAGGTTTCCGTTTTATTTTGATGCCCCTTGGCGCATAGTTCTGTATTTTATCAAATTTACTAGCGATCTTATGTGTATAGGAACCATAGTAATACCCTTTCTAAAATGATATTTTATCGCACATTATCAGGTGATGGCCATCGTACGATCCAAATTTGCTTTTTAGAAGTTTTGCCTATTCTATTTGCATCATAGTTCGTTATCTTCATAACAACTATGTAAATAATTTATATAATTAATTTTAATAGAACTTAACTTAGCATGTTGAGCACAATTTATAAGAAACAGCTATATAATTTACTTATATTAATGACGTAATTAAGCTTGACATCTAATGTCTATTGATAATAACAAGTATTAAGAGCCAGAATTAGCATTATTGGAGTGATCAAACTCAATTCTATATGGATCCTGCCAAATCGTAATTTTATGGCAACTGACGTAGATTACAACTCCAGAGAGCAAGTGAAGATTATGCAGAAAGACGAAGGGAGCTTTAATCAAGATAACACAATATAAAGCTTTATGTAGATAAATCTTTACGTCAGGAAAAGAGGTTTGATGCTATTCCCAATTAATGATGTTAGTGAAGTCAATTTACTGACTTGGTTTTTTCCTTTATGCGGTTCACTGACCCCAACTGGCTGGCATGGCTTAAAATCAGAATAGGGAGAAACTTTAGGCTAGCCAAACTTATGATGTCGAGACTATGAGCACCATGATAAGCAAGAAAACCCGTGAAATAGGTGACGTCAGGTTTGAAAAAGGAATGGAAGACTGAATATAGCATGTCGAAAAACTTTTGAGGAACATTTATAGCCAATTTTCTAATTGATGTAAATTCACAAGATATAGTTAAATCATGGAGTCTCTTAGAAAATTGAGATCTCCGCTCGATATTTCCGTAAGATACTTTCTGCATATACAAATATTTCATGTCTCATGCATGTACATTAAAGGCAAAAAATTTCGGACGTTAATATTTTCGTACATTTGAGGCGTCTGAAAATTGTAACGTCCGAAATTTTTTATCATCCGAAATTTTTACTGTCCGAAATTTTTTGCAAAACGGGAAAATATAGCAAGACATTTTCTTTGTATAAACTGTGTATTTTGTGTTTAAAATGCGTGTTTTCTTGTCTACACGTTTTGTATATATAAGAAACTGCTTTATAACAAACCTACTAGTGCAAGTTGGGATAAATTACAATAGAGTCTGTCTTCGTTTGTTTTCATTAACAATAGAAAACAATAGAAAATTTAAGAAACTTCTACTAGTACGGCCTGAGGTAAGTTTGTTATAAAATAAAAAACGTGTACAAAACTGCACGAAGGGGGAGAAAGTGTTGAGAGAGCCACTGAGTGATACGAAATTGTATTTTTGTAAATACATTTAACTAAAATCAGCCTCACCATCCTCTAGAATAATAATATTGTCCTTGTCAGCTTGATCATTGTCAAATAGGCCTTTATCATCTTCGTTTTCTTGTCCATTTTCTTGGTCCTTAACTTCTTCGTTGACTTCCATACGTGTGTACTAGAAACACAACTCTTGAAGTACAAAGCACACAATCTGTAGTAATAGGCGGATAGGAAAGCAGAAACAGATCACTGGAACCTTTACAGTGATTGCAGATGGTGACTTTCTACCAATGCAGCTAATTTATACAGGAAAAACTGACCGTTGCCACCCGAATGGAATCGACTTCCCAGAAGGATGAAAATCTCACTCATACCCCAAATCAATTTAATCAATCACTTGAAAGAGCTAATATTAAGATATATTTTTAAAGCATTAAAAATAACTAAATATCCGCTTTTTTTTATTCGTCCGAAATTTATCTGTAAACGTCCAAAATAACTTTGAAAAACGTCCGAAAATATTTTGTCCGAAACTTTTGTGTCCAAATTATTTTGTCTTTAATGCATGTTGCTTAATGAGCCATTAAGGTCAAGTAAACCCCCATGGAGGCCATTTTTATGCTTTTGAATTTGGATCATTCGATTGGAAGGCCTATTTACAGCAGTGGCGTAGCTGACATAGATTGAGGCCAGTTTAACTCCTAACTGCCCCCAAAAATTTTTCAGGCTCCATAGTGTCCCTCAGATACTTTCAACAGACAGGCCTTTATACTTATTTCGTCATTTCCCTGTTAATGGTAATAGTTTTTCCACAAAATATCATATTACGAGAAGCCCCTGGGCATTCTCCTATGACACTGATTCCCATTCAAGGCAGAAAAATATATATGGTACAACCCCACAATAGCTTATCAAATGACTCTGTTATTTATAAAAGGCGTATAAACAATTTACAGGATTGGTATGGTGAGTTCTCCATTATCAGCAAACCTAGCATGACTTTCGATCTTCTTATTCATGAAAGTCTTCTTATTCAAAGGGATAGACCCACCCTCAACTCCCAGCTATCGTCTATTTCCATGGTTTTATTCTGACCTTTGTTCTACGTATTCCATTTCTATACACCTTTTGGTGCCTATACTCTCCCTAGTGATTTGTCTTTTATTTGTTATTATCTTTGCTATGTACCTCCTACATGTTGTTTATCACTATATTTTCCAGTGCTCCCTTTACGTCCTTTTCTTCCGCATCTTTCCTATTCGTCCATTCCCATCACGTGGTTTTTGATCCACCCTTACTTTATATTTCTGTCTCATCCAGTATCCTCATACTGAAGATGACTCGAGCACGAGTCGAAACGTTTATGGTTACACCGAATTAGTCTTGGAATAGTCATTTTAAGTAAATTATCATGGAATAGTCGTCAAATAATCTAAATGTGGTCTCTTTTTGTCGTCACTCTCGTCTTAATCTTCATCAAAAAGCTGCGATTTCAATCTACAAAATCGATTGGTATGGTGCTTATTCAAGGGGAGATTCTTTATCAAGGCTTTTCCATGTAGTTTTTAGAAAGGTGCCAGTTTGAGAATTTACGATACCTTTTAAAGATGAATATTGAATCCAGTTTCTTACAGCCATATCATATTCATTACATATTTGATAATTTTTGGTATCAGACTGATGTTCTAGAATCTAATTTACTATGAGGAAATGAGTTTAAAACCCAGTTAAGTAAAAATTTCAATAATTTAAATAAAATAAATTAATATGAAATCCTGTGGATCATTTATGCAGTCTATGGAAATGCACCTTTGTTAGATATAGTTGCTAATTGATTGTTATTAAGATTAAGGAATGCGAATTCAAAGCTTTTTACCTTAGCCTTCCTGAAGTAGATTACTCAAAGTTCATCAGCTATAAGAAGTAATACAAGTATATCAATAAATCTCCTTATATCTCTACTAAAATTGCTCACCTGTGTCAAAAGCTAAAGATATGCGTTGTTTGCGAACTTCAGCCTACTTGCTTTATAGTTAGCGCTTGTAATGCCATATGTACAAAGTTTCATTTATATCGGTATAGCAAATAACCAGTGTGTAATCATGGATTCAAGATTCTTGAATAATCGATGTAACGATAAAAGATTTCCAATGGTGCATAATAAGCAACCTGCCTTTGATGAATCACTAACGATGCCCACGCAAAAACACGGTTATGGATGATCTATTGAAATTACCTCGTATGCAGTAAAAGCGATATATGCAAACAGAGGCTATTTGCTCCTTTTCAATTGATTATATGAGGGTATGCAGAGCCATTTTTTGCCGGGGGAAGGTGGGGGGGGGGGATTTCTCAATTCTATGTAGAAACAACAGATGCAGGTATAGAGAACGTACTAATATGCAGATAAAGAGGTTGCTAGAAGACACCATTTGCAGCTTCGTATAAATGTCAAACATCAGTTTATTGATATGGGGTCTTGCAAAAGCAGCGTACGCTCAATGTTCATCAATTTTGGACTCCCCTTATCCATGTACGCATTGGAGTTAATCCTTCCCCCTGAGCTCACGTACATCAAAATATTTAAATCTATTGTTTATCTCACCATTTTCAACTTTCTTAAAGTGTAATACGAAAAGAAATCTAAAATTTATATCTAAGACTTTTCATGGTTAGAACGATCTTGTGCGTATTACTTCAAAATGTAGGATGCTTCACAATTACATGGGAGTACGCACATTCTTTGAATAGAACCCCTTCACCTCGTAAGTATTCATGCTCTTTTCTTGGTACCCCGTTAACCCCCTGTCGAGCGTTAGTACTATTTTAATAGCTCCAAAGTTTGATTAATTGATTTATTTGTTTTTTATTCAATGACTAATTCATTTATTCCCTTGTCCAGCATTCCAGATTGACATCAAAGTCGATTTGTTAAACTTATACCCAATTGAGTGAAAATTATACAAAGTTAATTAAAAACACAAATTTACAGTATTAGCATCCAATTCATTATTGCTTTTGATACTAAGGGAAACGACACTGACTAAAATATTCCTAAAGCCAACTAACAAGCAATAAATCTATATGCAATGTGCAAATCTGATGACGTCATGAAAACGTTGTTATCAAAATGAAAGCTACTTCTCAACAAAATAGACAATGAAGGCAAGACTAAAATAATCTAAAATGTACTGATGCAAAATTTTTATGATTTTGTCTTGCAATCAGGTAAACTGGCAGAATAGTAGAAAATGTTACCTGACAATATGATAAATTTCCTCATTCAACATTTTGTCATAGAACTACCATAATGAAGTATAGATTACAGAAAATCGTACATTAGCTATCATTAAAGTTGACCCTGATAAATGATGTGTGAAGCAGACTTTTTGCTATACCAATCTACAAGAGTCCGTTACCTATTAGCTCCAAATGTATATGTAAATACCTCTAAATGTAGTTCAGTTGGGATGGGTTAAGAATTCAAGCTCATTTATCCCTGTACCACCTCGTAATCTGATGTTTTACTTTTTAGTACCATTGATTGATATAATCGAACTGATTTCCATTTCACTACAATTTCATTGGAATTAGGTCTTTAATATCACCCTTCAATTGTCATATTGCAAGCAACTGCCTCGCAAGACATTTCATGTTGAATTGGATACGTATACACATGAAGTACCTAGTCTCGTTTTGGCTTCAATGTTTTGCCTTTGATGTGATATTGTTCGTTGACAGTTACCTTGTTAAATGAATGCGAGCGTTTTATCAGGAGACTATACATTTCCAAGATATTTTCTTATCAGGTAAGTTACCTAGTAAAAACACCTCATTTTCTCATGGCGTTCTTTGCATAACACGTTAGTGTTTAACCTGAGAAGTTACCAAAATGGTCAATAGGTTAAGATTGAGAACTTCATTTAAAACCATGTATTTAGAAGTTCACAAAGTTGTATAGAAAATGACATTATTGTCGGGAGCGACAGCGTATTGTTTATTTCTAATTAAAGTGTTCGCTTCCGCAGAGCCAATCTAAGGTCTATTGGTTGGGGTATGGGGCAGCGGGATGGTGTCACGTAACATACGTGTGATATTATAAATCACCGACTTTCTTGTATACTAGCTGTAAAGTATTCTTTTCCAGGAGTATAACCATTGAGCTCAGTGTTGATGTGTATGGTTATCAGGAGTTTGAAAAACTTTGGCAATCTGGAATAAGGTCATGGAATAAGTCAGGGAATAAGGGTAATGAAAAAATAAATAATGTAATTAATAAGTAATGAAAAAGCTGACAATGTCAGGGAATTTAGGGTTGAGGTTAGTGGAAACCTGGAAAGCCTAGAACAGCAAGGGGATGCTTTCCTGGCAACGGCGTTCTTGCACTCTCGTTGCTTTCACTCTTTCATTGTCGATACTATTCATTGTTGATGATATGACGAAATCCATTGAAAGTATTTGAAAAGTCAGAGAAAGTGTTGATAATTGTCCTG
The DNA here is from genome assembly GCA_964019165.1 of Mastigias papua. Lineage (NCBI taxonomy): Eukaryota > Metazoa > Cnidaria > Scyphozoa > Rhizostomeae > Mastigiidae > Mastigias > Mastigias papua. Next base: position 9,723,174 of record OZ025271.1, on the reverse strand, counting down.
GAGGTCTTAGAAGAGTTAGGAAATATTTTCAAACAGCCGTAAGAACCATGAGCTGCGATATGCTAGTTTATTAGCCTAATATTTTGTATTAGAATTACGAAGAGAAGGAGCACGTTTATTTGCTAGGTGTAAACAAATAACTACTGCATCTTTCCCTTCCCCTGGTTAGATTAATCCCCTCCTGCTCTGATACCTTAAGGGGGTTCTTTTGTGATTATATTGTATCTGGTTACATTTGCTCTGCTTTTCAGCCCACTTATATGGAAGTCATAGCTATGACGTGTATATCATTTAAGTTATCAAACAATACATGCAATTACAAGAAATTGTGTTTTTATTGGTTAATAATTTTTAATTCGGCAAGATAGGCTGTCCTCCAACACTAGAGGATATAGAAGTTCAAGTTATTGTACTAGGCTTGAGAGTCAAACAAAAATCATAGACTGGAGCAAGATAATTTCTGCTCTTAAACTCAGTAACATACGCCAGATAGCTATAATGCGATTCATGTTTATGAAATGACGTATTTCAAAGTGACACAAAGGATAAAGGTAATGTAGGCCTTAACTGTTAATGAATCGAACGAAAAACTAACTTGTTACAACTGAATGCAATTTCCTTGTTATCCAGAGCCAATGTCTTATACTGTGTTGGCCTTTTGATTAAACAGCTTAGAGAAAGAAGCTCTTGAAGTATGGAGAACATCAAAGCTTTGGGGTTGCAAAGACAGTGCGTGAGAATCTGTGTGAAATCTCTGTTTTTGACATACAAATAGGCTCAGAAGTTGAAAGACTAGCGTACTGCCGCTTATATTTGACTTCATTATGCTTTCAATTCGTGCAGAAAGTTAAAAGGGGAATGACCAGGGTATTCCCCATCCAGCTGGAAGATTCGGCTCCTCTTTGCTCATGCAGGAAAGTTAAGATGAAGAACTGTTGTAGGTTTAAACCATAGAAAATAGAATACTTGATTCCAGAGAATCAGATGCAGTGATACATGGGAAGATTTACAGCGGGGTATGTAAGGTATGACACCCCTAATAGTCTTATTGCACTCGGTATACTACTGCTGCACTTTTTTAAATTGTATGTTGATTCCAGAAGTATGGCTCCAATGGAGTATAAAACCATGTTCATACTACGCAAACTAACCTAGGTTCAACTTGGGCTAAATCTAACTCAGGTTAAATTGCATCATATGAACATAAATAAAACTAGTCCTTACTTGCGAGAAACTGGAACAGAGACTTGAAGAAAGACAACGGTTTTCTGAGGAGCTGTCAACAATTGCGCAATATTGTGAGTTGTGCGCGCATAAATAAAACTAAGCCAGGTTCGCCGTTGATTGGTAGTCACACCAGTTTTCAGAAAGTTGCCATGTGAACAGAAATGGGTTACAACTAACCTATGCTGAATACGGCAATGTTTGCACCTAGTGAAGAGGGCTCAAAATTGAAGGAATATAGAGGGCTTTCAGGTGTGCAACTAGGAATTTTGGGTCAAGTCCACATGGAAAGGCATACCAGAAATTCTTCTAAGAGAATACTGGTTGGATTGATACTTTCAAGCTTTGAAGAGACGGTAGCAAAGGTGATTTATTAGGAGAGAGGGGTACAGCTACTCCATTCGTGGCAATTATTAGTGTAATAAATGACCCAGAGGGAGAGTTGTGGGAAGGCTTAATACATCCATTTGAGACATAGGAGGCCCATCATGGCTAGATATGACACGAGAGAAAGTTTTTCAAGCCTCATCCCTCTTGCCTGGCCGGATTTGAATCTACCAGAATAAAAATTGGATGAGTAGTATAGTGCTTAATGGCAGATGCATGAAAATTGTACAATGCAAAGAAAACTTGAGAGTAAAGAGTTTCTTGAAAAATTTGCCGGTAGGAATATCCATGCTATAAAGGTGCCCTGCCTGATGGATGAGAAGCAAGGCAATTTTGGTTAAGTAACAACAGTCACGTAGGCATTTGTGGGCAGGACAGGCAATCTCCAATAATTTATGAGATTGTATTTTGTGTTGTATTGAATAGCTCATTTACCTCATAGAGTGATACAATGTCCCCCAATCCTCATCAGCTGTCTACGAATATGTACCATATTAGTGAATTTTCTCCAAAAAGGGAAACAGTAACAAAATAGATAAAGAATTTATGTTCCAAGCTCTCGTCGCTTAGACCTCCATGGAGTAACAGACAATGCTAGATTGCGTTTCTTCCATTAGAATTTTTCCTCCATTTAAGAGATGGGCAAGGCCACTGTCTCTGGTTGTTTTCACTGAGGGAAATTGGAGAAAATCAACTCTCCCCAAAACAGGAATATCACGAGGAGTAAGTGATGGTCGTTATCTACTTGCAAGTGAGCCTAATCTCATGAATATGTGAATGATCCAAATATGTTAGAATGCCCTATTTATGTAGGGGCACAGAGTCAAATTTGAGAATTCTTGAATTACCATTCCCCTAGACCTATTGACATCCAGGGCCCTGACGTTAAGAAAGAACAACTTTTAAGATGTTACTACTTTCATGTCTAAGGGTGATTATAATCAGATCTATTTAACAAAAATAGAACATATAGCTCTAAGCTTTTTCAAGAAAATGGCTACTTTTACGATTTTGAAAAATGGCAGAGGTCTGCATCCCTAGGATTCCTCCGTAGCTGTGCCCCTGGTTGTCAATAAGTGTACTAAGTTACATTTGGTAGTAAAGTTGGATAACATACAGTGAAACCCCTCCCAGAGCTGAGGCTCCCAAACTCCGTCGCCATCCTGATAGGAAATGCATGAAGCGGATCTGCAATAGAGCTTTATAGCATAAGCCATAGGGTATTTCCCTCAATCTCCACTTTTGTGACACTATGAGTCGAAGTCCATCCAAACATGTCTTAAGAACAACAAAAGGTTCTCAGTAGAATATCACTATTTTCAGATCGCACTTTCTATCCTGAATATTTGTATCTTAATATGACACTGTTCGTCTCCCTAATATCTATAAAACCTGATCTTAAATTGTTCCCTGGGTATTACTCTGAAATGCCCATTTCTCCTGCGCAGCTACATCTTAATCTTTACAACTCTGGCGTTTTCCCTTGTCCAAGTCCTATAATTTGAGAGGGCAGCACAGAGTACTTGAAGCACATCCTATAATTGCATGTAGCCAGCCAATTGTTTATAATTGGGAATTCTCGAAGGCATGGCTATAATCCACAATTGGGCATAATAAAATTGTTTGCATAGTCTATGACGTAGAATGATATTCTTTAGAGTTAGCAATGGAAGACTTTTCATATGTTCACTCTTGTCGAGGTTCTTTGATAATAATGAGCAGATAAACGTATCAGAAATAGAATAAATGATGGACACTGCTGAATTATTAATGAATATAATGTAACCCCTTCCACACAGAGCAGTATTTTGCAACAGTATATTCAATGCTTTCCCTAGTAGCGGTGGGAAAAATAAAATATTTTTTCACAGTATTTGGCCCACCTAAGAAAGACCTTTGTGCAGGAGAGAGCGGCAATTGTTAGGGTTGTTTTATCATCATGTAAGAATACAATGTGAGTTGTTAATGTGAATGTACCTACAATTGCGTCTACTCTTGCACCCCGAATAGACGCCTCTCTCTTAATTTTTTTGGAAGAAGTGTTTGAGATCTCCATCGTCTTGCGAGTCCCTGTGTATTAAATCCTGAAGTTTGTTTTGGTAAACCTGGAATATGTCGAGTTACTGACTTAGAAGATTTTTAATTTCAATGTGTAAAGCCCCGGACAATTCATTAAGCATTTGTTTGATGACGAATGTTGGATCGTTTGCCCATCTTGTTGAATTATCCTATAAATGATTGAGGACATCTAAATATTTTCAAAAATGTTGGATGATGCAGCATTAGTGTAGCAACCAGTGGCGTACCCAATGGGGACAATGGGTAGTCCGGATCCCTACTTTGCTAACACAAGATGCATGAGGATTTTGCATAAACGTTGTTAACGTAATGGTAAGAGTAAGGACTGATTTATACGTCGTGCTTTACTCGCGTCGAATCAATTGCTATTAAAATCGACAAAAGCGCGACTAAAGTTCATGAGTGAAATCCAATTCGATTTATCCGTCGAGCTTCTGTCGCGCTTTCACAAGTGTAAGCGAAGCAGCTTCGCTGTGGAGTGGTGGCGGGAACTTTCTTTGTTTACACTTCATTGCCTTATAGATATAACGAATATTATCAATTAACCCTGCGGACTACAATAAATTGTAATTGATTCGAAGCGAGTTAAGCGCGACGTTTAAATCAACGCCGTGCTTTGGCCGTGTAGCACGGCCTACTCAGTCGAGCTCTAGTCGTGCCAATCATTTGACTCGAGCTAAAAACAGGTCATGAGCTGTTTTGGTTTATACGCCGTGCTACACTCGGACCAAATTAACACTTAGAACTTTTCAGGTGCAAATAATTGATTCGACTCGAGTATAGCACGACGTATAAATCAGCCCTAAGTAAAATATCATGCCATATTACATTGACACTGTAAGTGAAATGTAAGAGGAAATATTTCAGAAAGGGCCTTTACTTGCATTTGCGAGAGTTTGAAGGGAATGATCTACAAACATATCCAGGGACTACGCTCTTAGACCCTCCACCCCTGGATCATCTACTGCCTGCAACAGTTAGAGTTCATAGCTCATTTGTCTTGTTGCCCATGTCAATATCTGCCCTGATTAGTATGGCAAATTTTATCAGTCAATGACCCCTGTGAATTGTTGAAATCTCGACATATTTGCATCTTGCCATAGATGCAGCTATATTGCATTGATACACACGTCTTGTGTATAAGAATATAATCTATAAGAATATCAAGACTCAATATCGCTGAATTTCAAGAATAACAGAAGAATAATACAAGGCGTAAGCTTCATCTAGGTTTGAATGATTTGCTTATTTGAGTTTTCTTTAGAAAACAAAGCATGTATCAGATTCATACATACAATAAGAGAGATAATTACACTATGAGTCGAATCGATAACTCTTCCGTGAATGTCATGTGCACAATTCTTATTTCTAATACTTCTTAGTAGGAATAGTCTATACGAAAATAACGACTCAAAATCACAAATATTAAATTATAATATAAGAATATTCTTAGGCTCAAAATCATAACAGTTGTTAGAATGCTGAGGCTCAGCGACACATTAGGTATTCATATGTGAAAGTGTGTACTTACTTGTACTTGTGGTGTTCCCATGTAGTGCCTCTTTTAACTAAGGCTGTTCCTTGCTCCTATATTCAAATTAAATCATAGATTAGCAGTGTAGGTTAAACGGCTTATAATTAAAATATATAAGATTGCTAATCAAATCAAATGATTCTATCTCAAGAGTGGACTATTTTCGTTCAATATATGTCGGATGACCGTTGGACGAGATGTTGGGTCGTTTAGCATGGGCTTTAAGGAAACAGATTGGCACACAGTTTTATAAATTTCAAAGCCCGTCACTAATTCTGACCCCTGCTTATATAATTATTGAGGAGTTTACAACCCCTTGCTTATAACGACCCCCTGCTTAATCTGGAGTTAAAAGAAGAGGGCATTGCCATAAATGTTTTATAATTGTGATCCTTTCTCAGATGTGTCCCTACTAGAGGACATTCTATACTAGATTCTATGACTGCCCCCTCCCCCCACAGATTGCCTATGTCAATCACCATATACTGCGCACAGTTCACTGTTTAGGATCCCAGGGGGGCACTTGGCACACAGACATACGGGGGGGGGGTTAGTCCGATATTTTTGGGTCAAATGCTTTCCCAAAGTGATAGTTTTGGGTTAAATATTTATGAGAAATGATATTTTTCGGCCCTGCAAAAATAATAGATACAATTCTGATATTTCTAGGTATCAGATTTAGAAACACATATCTTTTGGTTTTTCATGAGATTTTCGTATCTGATTCAAATGTATTGTTCATAGACCTAATTCGCTGCGGTTTATTTTACTTATTTCAAGTCAAGTTACAAAGTCATGTTACAATACTTTCTGGAAGTTTTAATGCTACTTTTTGCACTCACTGTAAACTTTATATTGCACGAAATATGTTATAGAAATCAAACGATATCTTACCAAGAGACTAAAAACATAAAGGACACCTGCAGCACAGGGGCGACATTTGCTCTATGTTTGGTAATGGCAACTGCAACTATTTACAGCTTTTTTTAAATGGCAGATCCTATAGGGCTGTTGCAATAAATTTATTTAGCCTCGATATGACTACTGCCGCCATCTTGACGGTCAAGGCGGCATTTTTGAATACGTAAACATGGCCTCCAGACAGCACGAATTTTCACTGTCACAATATGCCGAATCGTTAGTATTATCTGCGAAAGCTCGTTATTTATCGAAGATTGAGACTATCAAGGAGGATCCATATTTGCTAAAGAAGTCTGATCTAGACGTAAACCTTAATAATTTGCCAAACGTTGACTACACAGACATCGTAAACTACCTGGTCTACTCAAGAAGTTACTTGACGGCGAAGGAAATGAAGGCGAAAAAATCTTTGCAGGCTTATAATAACTTCTTGAGCGGATGGGTCTTAGAAGCTGCAATTAAACATTATGAAAAGAAATGCCTTTTGATTGGAACGGTAAGTCAAATAACCCTATTCTTGCATTTGGCTTTCTTGTCGCGTTTTGTTTCATTCCCTACACTGCAAGCAACTTCAATATACCCTTGTTAGCAACCTACGCTAGCAACTTGGTCAGAAGTAAGATGCAGATTAAATGTTTTAAGCTTTCTTCGATATTCTTGGGTATTTGTGGATCTATGATTTTGCCACACAAAGTATCGTATAACTTAAAACTATTTCTCAATTTATTCCTTTTTGCTTCAAATTACAGGTTCGGCATTCACAGCATGCAAACAAAGCACCCCTAAAGCCATGGGTTTTCTTAACAGAAGATGGGGAAATAGAAACCGCCCATTGCACCTGCATGGCTGGCCTTGGTGAAGCTTGTTCACATGCGTCTTCTTTGCTTTTTTATATAGAAGCATTTAGTCATGCAAAGGAAGCTAAATCGTGTACGCAAGAAGAATGCAAATGGCTCCTACCCAAAGCTGTAAAGGAGGTACCTTATTTGCCTGTTGAAAATATTGATTTTAGAGGGGCGACACGGAAGATGAAAGCATTACACTGTGGTAATATGGATGAAGACAGCAATAAACCAGTAAAGAAAAAGAAAACTGGAGAAACTCAGGACTTAAATAAAGATCAGAGACAGAAAGAATTTTTGAAACAGATAAGTTTGTGTGGAACAAGACCAGCAATTTTGGCAATTACCGAGCCTTATAGTGAAAGCTATGTTCCATTTAATTCAATCAAGAACTTGTTTTTTCCAGATTTGTACTCCCCAGCACATGCTGGATGTTCATTTGAGATCATTCTTAAAAAATGTGATGAAGTTGCCTTACCAGTGCTATCACCTGAGCAGCTTCAAAGCATACAATGTAGAACAAGCAAGCAATCTCATTCAAAGCTATGGTATAGGCTTAGGTCTGGAAGAATTACCGCATCAAAATTTAAACAGGCCTGCAGAACTGATGTTAGTAATCCAAGCATGAGTCTTCTGAAAAGCATATGCTACCCAGCAGATATTAAATTCTCAAATGATGCTGTAAGCTGGGGGCTGGAAAAAGAAAGCATTGCAGTAGCAGCCTACATGGAGAAAATCCAAGAATCCCATAAGGAATTCAAATTTTCAAAGGTAGGATTGATGTTAAACAATCAATGGCCATTCCTGGGAGCCTCTCCAGATGGTTTGATATCATGCCAATGCTGTGGGCAGGGTGTCCTTGAGGTTAAGTGTCCATATAGTTGCAGAGACATTCCATAGCATGAGTATGCTTGTAAAAGAGAATCTATGCTTGTACCTGCACAAAGTAAATATTTACTGAAAAAAGACCACCAATATTACTATCCGGTGCAATGTCAGCTCTTTATATCTGGTGCCAAGTATGCTCATTTTGTTGTATGGACACCACAAGAAATCCACATGGAGACAATTCTGCCAGATAAACCATTCTTTGCAAGTAATGCATCAAAAGCAGAGAACTTTTTAAAATTGTGTATCTTACCAGAAATGCTTGGCAAGTACTAAACAAGTTTTATTATGATACACGATCTTGAGTTAAAACTGAAGCTGACCTACAATTAGGGGAATTGTGGATTGCCAATCAGAATATGTCTATTTATTGAAGGTAGGTCATCACACTCAACACAAGCAAATACAGGTGCTCTTCATATATATTAAGATTTGCTAACTTCTAAAAAACAATAGAATTTTACATTTAAGACTACTTGCTAGTTATAAGCAACAGCAAGTACAACTGGAAAATTAATAAAATGGAACTACAGAATCACAAATATTTGTAAGAGAACAGCACACTATTGCAATTTTGTCAATCTGTGGAGTGGAGTTATTACTATGTAATGTTTCAATTGGAAGTATTCCATTGAGAATTTGATATTTCTGTTGTACTAGCCCTATTACCCTTTCAACATGAATCCTCACATTAGCAAGTCTTCGAGTTTCTTCAACTTCAAGAGATGATAACTGTGCTTTCCCTTTAGTAAAAGCTGGTATCTCTAATTTGGCACCCATTAAAGCTACACTTTCACTGATGTTAAACCCTCTGTCTGCCAGAACAATATCACCAGGAAGGAGCCTGCTTAAAATGTGGTAATTTTCTGTCAAATGCTTATCACTAGTCCGACCACCCCATGCTTTGGATATGAATGAAATCACCCCTTGTGGACATATGCCAATCAAAAACTTTACAGTATTGTGGTGTTTATAATTGCTCCATGTAGATGCACGAGCCAGCAAATCACTTGGACGCTCAATAAATACTTCGAAGCAATCAATTATCACTGCTACTTTGCGACCATACACTTGCACAAAATCATTAGGCATAGTTTTCTGGAGCTCTTCTCTATCAGGCCACTTAATTAGAAACTTAAGCTCTGAAGCCATAACATCAATCCACCTATCAAAAATCCGTGAAGCTGTTGATTTTGATATGTTGAAGCGATAAGCTAGGTCTTGGAATGGTAAGTGTAATCTGAGTCTCATCATGGTCAACAAAAATTCTTGAAAGGTGGTTAAACAGTTTCGGTGTGTTTGGGAGATTGATTCAGACAGAAAGGAAAATAAAGACATCAACAATGAATAGTTAGGAATGCCAGTCAAAAACACAACCATTTCTTTATCTTGCTGCAATTTTTGGACATCTATAGGGATAACTGAAACTACCTTCTCTTTAAGACGTTTGTTTTCATTGTCTAAAGCACACAATTTCTGTTCAATGTTGTCGAGGTCACCCATCGAAAGTTCAGTTTGAATTTCAACAGATCTAAATTTTGGGGAAGATTTTACATCACACGGATTATTCTCTGGCTTATCGGGGGTGACAGACTCGATATTACCGAAATCATGGCGATAGAGGGCAACCGGAGCTTGGCCTAGGCCTTCTACTTGAGATGCAGTACGCTTATCCACTCGTTCCTTTCGCCTTTCCCAACGGGAAGACGTCTCCTCCCTCACATTTGAATGGCCTAAGTGCAAGGTGGGGGCCCAGTCTGGATGAGACTTCTGAAAAAGAGTGGCGGGTTTGCCTGTAGTAAAATGATCGGAACAAACCCAGACAAATTTTTTCCCATCGAGATCTGCGCGACGTATATTGCTCAACCACTTATTTCTTCGCTCAGTCGAGTATTCTCTTGTTTGCCCATCCAAGTGTGTTATAGCCTTTGGCAAACGATGAAATGAGCGGTCTTTATCACGGTCAGACCGATTAGAACAGCCAACGACACTACAACAACTCACCATCTTGGAAATAGAAGCACCGTCAAAATGGCGGATATAACGAGATGTTAATGCGTTGCTGAGCAACATTGCCTTAATGCAACCGCTCTATAGAATACAGCTATGTGATATTATCTCAACCAACATTCCAATTTGTGATATTTTTGGGTACAAGATATAAGTAAAACTGATATTTTTGGGTCTTATGGAAAATAAGCTGATATTTTTGGATGGCCGATAAATTTCTTGGACTTACCCCCTGTATGTCTATGTGCAGAGTACCCCCTGCGTTTAGGATACAATGGCTGTGGAGCTGTGGGTGCTTTATAGGGCTGTTGCCTCTCCACATTTTCTTGCAAGTGCACTTTAGTACCAGTTTTAGTACCCCCTCTATATCCCAGCGGTTCTACTTACTTTACTAGAGCCCCCCTTCCCGCCAAACACAGTGCTCTGCCACTCTTTTGTAGCAAGAAAAAGAACTTCCTGACGCTAGTACGGTTTTGCACCTCACAGTGATAACAGGGGGCTACACCCATAAATTATACACCATTCGATAGCTCTTCATCTGTACATTCATATTCTACCCCATTTACCCCCATAGGGTAGGGTTTCCGTTAGCAGTAAGGGAAGGGTTAGGGCTAGCGCTAGTTGTTTCTTGTCCGCCATTATGAATATCGTGAGTATTTCGATGATAATCGTAATGGCTGACAAGAAACAACTAACCCCAACCCTAACCCTGACCCCACCCCTACCCCTATGGGGGTGAATGGGGTAGCATATGAATGTACAGATGAAGAGCTATCGAATGGTGTATAATTTATGGGTGTAGCCCCCTGTTATCACTGTGAGGTGCAAAACCGTACTAGCGCCGAACTCCCATTTGAGCCCCCGTCATCTATGAATGCCCCTTTAATATTTTTGTTGTTCACTTCCTTCCGTGTTTGACTTTCACTGAGCTTCAAGTGGAGACACGAAGTTCTATTTGCATTAGCTCGCTTTCGTCTAAATCTTTGAAAGGCTTTCATTTAAATCTTTGGAAGGCAAGATATACGTCTAAATCTTTGGAAGGCAACATAAAGATTTCATTGTCAGGTACTGTTTCCTGTTTTTTTGTCAAAATAGAAGTATGCTCACGCTCTATTGTACTACATTTTAACCACTAGTTAAAGTTTATGGCAGTTTCAGTTTGCCACACTGTGACTTAGGCCGCTTTGAAATGATAATGTATGGAAATATCAGTCTTCGTCTTGTCATTTGTTGCAGTTAATTGATCGGGGCTGATGAGCAGGCTTTTAGGTAATAGGCAAATCCCACTTTAATCCTGGGGGCAAGATTCACATTCAGATTCGAGCACAATCTTCAGATTGGATGGTAGTCATCTTGTAACTGTCCAAAACATGTTGTAGATAGAATATCGAAGCATCTAACTCAAATAACATCTGACTAGGCATGTTAAGTTACATTTTGAATATTTTTTCATAATTTTTAACCGAGGGAGTTCCTCAAACGAAGTGCCGTTACGATCAATTACGTCATATTCTCATACCGACGAGTTTGAATTAATGTGAGTTTTCGATCACTTATTGCAAATAAAACAGAATTTCAATGAAATAACATCCGACTAGGCATGGTAAGATACATTTGGAATATTTTGTCATAAGTTTTAACCCAGAGGGTTCCTCAAACGAAGTGCCGTTACGATCAATTACGTCATATTCTAATACCGATGAGTTTGAATTAATGTGAGTTTTCAATCGCATATTACAAATAAAACAGAATTTCAATGAAATAACATCCGACTAGGCATGGTAAGATACATTTTGAAAATTGTTCCATAATTTTTAACCAAGGGGGTTCCTCAAACGAAGTGCCGTTACGATCACCTACGTCATATTCTCATACCGTTGAACTAGTTTGAATTAATGTGAATTTTCGATCACATATTGCAAATAAATCAGAATTTCAATGAAATAACGTCCAACTAGGCATGTTAACATAACCAAAAGCAAAAATGTTTGAGATGGCGAACACTTTTCCTCCAGGGGAAACAGAAAGCGGTTCGACATAACGAATAGTCGAAAAAGCGAGCAGTCGAGATAGCGAACGGTTTTTCTATACGTAACCCTATTTTGGGAAACTTCCCTCTGATTCTTCTATACGTGCGGCAGAAAACTCAAGCATAAACAACACATCGATACGTTCAATCACTTTCTAATCATTGGACAACCAACTCTACGAAGCAACTGACTTCTAATGTTAACATACCCGATATTAATGCACAATGCGCAATCGCCAGAATTGAAATGAGACACAGTAAATCGCTATGCAGAAATCAACACTACGACTAGACAAGTAATATCGATATGCATATATTGTAATCAAACCCTTAATCCGGATGCTACTAGAAGAAGAAAAATTAGTTACCCTATATGCGCAATGATTCTCCCATATACCCCCCTCCTTGATTCACTATGAATCAAGCATAAGTCGCGAAATACATCTGGCATTTTTGGCCGCAGCGCGCACTGGACGGGGCCTCACGTCATTATGTTCATTCCTCCTTCCTGCATCCACGTTCCTGTCTTTACATTCACTTCTCCTACCTACCTGTTCCTTTTCGCTTGCTACACAACCTATTTCTAAAGGAATTAACTTTTGTATCGGCCTCGTAATAAATTGTGGCTTACCTTTTCCGCACATACGCACTAGTACTCCTCTTACCTGTCCATCCTTACCTGTTATGCGCTCTTCTATTAATCCCAATTTCCACTGACAGCGTTTAGCTGCCTCGTCTTGTACAAGAACGACTTCTCCCTCTTCGATGACCGCTGGGGCGGTTTTCTTCAGCCTTTGATGCTCTCTTAGTTCAATTAAATATTCTTTTGACCATCTGTTCCAGAAAGAATTAAGCTTTCTCTGAAGATATAAGAATCTTTTGGTTACACTATCGTGTGAAATTTCACTTTCAGTGTCTGAGATATCATTCGCTTCAACGTTTAGAGAAAACGGTGACAGTCTACGTCCATATAGTATGTGGGATGGGGTTAGAGCTTCTCCTAATTCGTATTGATAGGTTAAAGGTCGTGAGTTTATAGTAGCTTCGATTTCTGTCAATGTTGAGTACAATTCGTCTTGAGTAAGCTTAGAATTTCCTAACACTTTACGTAGACACCTCTTTACACTCTGGATCATACGTTCAAACATACCTCCAGCCCACGGGGTCTTGGCGAGATTAAACCTCCAATCTATCTTCCTTTCATTCATAAATTTATTCACGCCCGTATCCTTACCACACTTCTTAAAAAACTTTGAGGCAGCCTTGAACGTTTTTGCGTTGTCAGACACAACAAGGCTTGGTGTACCCCTTCGTGGTGTAAACCGCTTAAAGCAATTTAGAAAGCTCAATGTCGTTAATTCGTTTATCAATTCCAAGTGAATAGCTCTAGTCAAACAACAGGTAAACAACGCAATATACGTTTTTATCATACTTCCTTTATGTCCCTTACAATATAATGGGCCGGCAAAATCCACGCCAACCTTACTGAAAGGTGGTGCGGCATTTACTCGAAAATCTGGTAGTGGTGCCATAGGTCGTGAACTGTAAGGCTTACCTTCTAGTTTTCTACAAATGAAGCATTTGCCTATTACTTTCTTTACAAATTGCCTCCCCTTAGTCACCCAAAATCTGGAACGCAACTCTTCCAATGTACTTTTTACTTTACTATGATGTACCTTTTCATGAACGTCCCATACAATAAGTTCTGTCAGTCTATGTTCTCTTGGTAATATTATTGGGTACTTTGCACTCAATTCAAGTTCCGAGTTTCCTAATCTACCCTGACATACTAGCGTGCCGCCACTTTCAATGATTCCTAGCTGCTCCTTATGCTTAGAATAATCCTGACTGCTTTTTAAGGCCGATTGTGCTTCTCTCATCCATGTTACTTCTGCATCCTTGATCTCACTCAATTTAAGATTGTCTAAATGTAATTCTTCTCCATTCCTCTTTATCTGTAAGTTTGATACAAATCTCTGTGTAAATGCAGTAACTCTTAAGAGTTTTCCATATGAGCTATACCTATCTATATCAATAATTTGACCTATACCTTTCCTCTCTGTTATCACTGTGGTGGCTAAAACAGTTTGTTTTCTTTCCTCACTCACTTCACTTGACTCATCAATGTTGAAATCTTTAGGCCACCTACTCTGCCCTTGCCTTAACCAAATAGGACCCTTCCACCAAAGTTCACTTTCCTTAAGATACATTGCACTTACCCCTCTTGAGCCTAAATCTGCTGGGTTATCTAAGCTTGCTACATGATTCCAATCCTGTTTCTGGGTGCTAGTTAAGATTTCATTAACCCTGTGCTGAACAAAGGTTTTCCATTCCCCTTTTTGTTTTGTAGCCAGTACAGTACAGTCATACTATCAGACCAATATCTCACCTCGTCTATTTTTGTCTGCTTACTTAGTGCCTTTCTAACTGTATTCATCAGGGTTACCAAAATTCTAGCAGCCATAAGCTCTAACCTTGGGATACTCAAGGATTTCAATGGTGCTATGCGAGTTTTTGAACACAATAGTGTAGAATGAGTACCCATACTTGTCTCACAAACTATATATACTGTGGCACAGTATGCCTTACCACTAGCATCTGCAAATCCATGTAGACTAGTCTTAACTACCTTTCCCTGACAACCATGTAGCATAAAACGTGATGTTGATATATTCTGAATTCTATCTAGCCCTTGCAACCACTCTTTCCATCTACCTAATTTATCTTGTGGCAAAACTTGGTCCCAGTCACATTTACTCAAGCACAAGTCTTGAAAAAGAATCTTTGCTGTTACCATTATAGGGCTTACTAATCCTAGAGGATCAAAGATAGCTGCCAGCATGCTCAATATACTTCTTTTTGTAGGGAAAACTTCACATGATTTATTTAGCAAGGCTTTCAAGTCAATTAACAATTCATCCTTTTCACTATCCCAAGTCAACCCTAAAACTTTTGTCTTAGCTCTTAAACCTGTTGACACTGCTGCAGATTCATTTTCTTGTCCTATACCTTTTACTTTTGAGCCTTCTTTCACATTCTCATTTTCAATTATTTTTGTAGCTAACTCTTCATCATTTGTCTTCCATTTCCTAAGTCTGAATCCACCTTCACTCATTCTCTGTTTTGCTTACTTATACAACTCAAAAGCCTCAATAGAATTCTCACAGGATGTCACAAAATCATCAACGAAGAATCCCTTTTCTAAACAGTCCACAAATTCTGGGTCTTCTTGTAAATATCTATTGACATGATAATGTATAACAGCATTTAATAAGAATGGTGAAGATTTCACTCCAAACACCACTCTTTTGAATCTATAAGTATCAATTTCCTTATCAATAGAGTGTATGTTGTTAACCCATAAAAAACGCAAATAGTTTCTATCATCTGGGCTTACTTCTATATTGAGAAAAGCTTTCTCAATATCTCCAATTAATACAATTGCTTTTTCACGGAACCTAAGGAGGATATCAAGCATAAGTGGAGTAAGTGGTGGGCCTGTATGTAGACAATCATTTAGAGATACTCCACTTTCCCTGTCCTTACATGAGGCATCATAGACAATGCGAACTTTGGTTGTTTCTACATCCTTGCGTACTACAAGGTGGTGTGGTAAATAAGAGACATTATCATTTGTATCCATAGCAGTTACCTGTTCTATTATGCCATTGTCTGCTTGCTCTCTGATAATTCTATCATACTCACTTAAAATATCTGGAGACTTACTCAATGACTTTAACTGTCCCTTCAACCTTCCAAGGGCATTCTGATAGTTTGATGGCACTGGACCATGTCCAACCTTCCAGGGCAGATCTACAGAGTACCTTTCACCATTAAATCCTATATTATCAATTGTACGCACATAAACATCATCATCAGCCCTTATGCCAAGGGAATCTAAGTCCCATAGTCTGCTCAAATTTTTCTCTAACTCATTCTTTGCCCTTCTACTTGGACTCATTGAGTCTGCCACAAACCCTACAAATTTACATTCAGATAGAGAATTTAATTGCTCACCTCTTAATGGTCCTGAGATGACCCATCCCAAACTGGTTTTTACAGCAACTGGCTCCTGTTGCCCCCCTCGTATGACTTGTCCTTCATGAAATTGCCAAAGATAATCTGAACCAATTAATAGGTCGATTTCAAGGAAATCTTCTTGTCTTGAACTATCTGAAAAAACTAAATTCTGAAGATGAGGATAATGTTTAGTCACTTTCTCAATATGCTCATTCCTAATGTTCAATATCTCCTCTATCAGAAATGCTTCAACACTTACCTTTCTTCCTCCCTGCAATGACAATAATGGTATCTCATAAATACTTCTGAGAGCTGTCTCTGGTTCACTCCTCCCTATCACCTTTATACTCAAACTCTCCTCTCTTATTGGCTTCAGATCCAGCTTATGGACTGCCCTCATACTTACAAACGTTCTCTGACTACCAGTGTCGAACAATACTCTCAACTTTCCTTCCTTCTTTCCTTCCACAGCAGCCAAGGCGGTCTGTAAAGCCACTCTCTGCTTGGACGAAGAAACCGTGGTACCAACCCAAGATGCGGCGGTGGGGCTTAGGGATGGGTTAGGCGCAGCAGCTTTTAGAACTTCTATTTGCTTATCCTGCACTACAGCACTGCTACAGCTACCAACATTACATATCAAATAATGATGTTTGCCTTGACAAAATCTACATTTTACCCTCTTCTGGCAATTGAACGATTTGTGTCCCTTGTTCAGGCATATGAAACACCTTGCAAACTTCATAAGTACCTTCTTTCGTTCTTCTGGTCTAACTACATAACTGCATTGATCTGTCTTGTGCTCTCCAGAACTACAAAAAACGCATCGCTCTGTTCCATCTTTCACAAACAGTGCACTAGCTGTAGCAATCCGTTCCTTCTGCTGTTCAGAAAATGTTCTAGAACTAGTGCCAGGCTTCTGCAAATGAGAGGGGTTGTTCTGTACCTTGAAAATTGACATGTGACTCTCTCTAATATCTATCTCTTTCTTTAGGGCCTCGAGCATTTCTTCCAAGTCCCACTCTAAGTGATCGCCTTCTCCAAAGCGAATCATGTTCAGTCTGATAGACTCTGGCAATTTGTCCATAAGTACAGGTACTACGATACTTGAATAAGTATCCTGGTCTACATCCAATGCTTTAAGTCCCCGAAAATGAGTTTCTACATCATCATAAAAATTTTTTAACCTCACCTGGCTTCTTTCGTTGAATACAGGTTGCATATTCACCAATTCATTGATATGGGCTCTCTTAATAACGGTTGGTTTCGCGTATCTTTCTTTGAGGATCTCTACGGCAGACGAATAGTTCACTTCTGTCAATGACAATCCCGCTATGACTCTCCTTGGCATTTCTTCCAGGAAGCTGCGGAGATACTTAAATTTGTCAATGTTGGCTAAATCTGGGTCGTTATCTATGGCACTTTTAAATGAGTCCCAAAATTCACTCCAATCTTGCACTTTGCCAGAAAACTTTTTTATCTCGAGTTTTGGCAACTTAACTTTAATTTCCCGACTCTGGCTTGTCATGGACTTAATGCCGTTCTGCGCGCTCTTCCCATTTTTTCCTTTACGTTCTATCTCCAACAAGGCTTGTTCTACGCCACTCAGGCAGTATAACACTTTGTCTCAAACTTCTTGGGCTTCTTCTGCTTCTTTTTCGCGACCTTCATCATCTACATCGTTGTCAAGCAGCCCCTCAAGAATTTGTTCGTCCAATTCCTTGAGGTTTCCTAGTTTGTCATTAAGGTCAGTCTGGTATTGTTTTAATCGACGCACATCGTTCTCCTTAGTACCTAAAAACTCCTCGATCCGCTTGATTTGTTTCGATACTATACCGCGCGTGGTTCTTCGCTTCTTTTTCAGTCTATCGACATGTTCCATTTTCCGCTGCAACGTATCCGGCTCGGTGGACCACTATTTTGGGAAACTTCCCTCTGATTCTTCTATACGTGCGGCAGAAAACTCAAGCATAAACAACACATCGATACGTTCAATCACTTTCTAATCATTGGACAACCAACTCTACGAAGCAACTGACTTCTAATGTTAACATACCCGATATTAATGCACAATGTGCAATCGCCAGAATTGAAATGAGACACAGTAAATCGCTATACAGAAATCAACACTATGACTAGACAAGTAATATCGATATGCATATATTGTAATCAAACCCTTAATCCGGATGCTACTAGAAGAAGAAAAATTAGTTACCCAATATGCGCAATGATTCTCCCATACCCTATAGCAAAACCAAGGGAAACAGACAGTGGTTCGAAATAACGAATGTTCGATATCGGGGGCAGTTGAAAAAGCGGATGTCAACTGTATGTCACATTGTCAGTTCGATAAACTTTCCTTAATACGAAATTTCAGCCTCTGCATGGAAGTAAACCAGAATTTTAACGAATATCCAAGTGAGCATGTTAAACTACGGTTTGGATATTGGTTCATATTATCTAACCGAGGGGGTTCATCAAAAGTGATGCCTGCACGTTCCGCTACGTCATATTCTCTGTCCGATGACCTCTAATTAACGTAAATTTTCAATCTCTCATTAACAACAAGAACATAGCCATTATCAATAGACGTGCCAGCAGATAATGTGAGGTATAGTGTAAATACGTTTGTTAGAGATAACATTTGGAGTTATAACTATTCTGCCAGTGTTATAAGCTAGTTAGTCTCCTCATGAATTATAGGAAGAATAGTGTACAACGCACACCAACAGGCCCACAACCAGGGTGATTTTATTGGGGGGGGTGCAGTTAATGCAAATATAGCGCGTACCAATCAGCTGGGAGGCATGGCAACCTCCAATGGCATCCAAACTGCACTTAATTATATGGTTTTGGCTGAAGTCTGACAAATAAAGCAAAGTCATACAACAATAGGCCCTCTTCTGCTACATTCTCATAGCTACTGGGTATGGGCAAAGGCGGACTGGCAATTAAGCATTATTAGAATATTACGACCGTCATCTTTATGTTCTCTATAAATAGTTGCAATCTAACTATTAGATTTAACCCAAGAATATTCA
This sequence comes from Mastigias papua, assembly GCA_964019165.1. Classification (NCBI taxonomy): domain Eukaryota; kingdom Metazoa; phylum Cnidaria; class Scyphozoa; order Rhizostomeae; family Mastigiidae; genus Mastigias; species Mastigias papua. The sequence continues at coordinate 9,704,202 of OZ025271.1, read as the reverse complement.
ACCTTTCAGGATTTACCAACTTTCTTCAAAGGCTCCCATATCTCCCATCTTTACGCATATGGACATAATGGCAACGGAAGGTGCTAAATTTTGCTTAGATGCTACATCACTACCATACACTTTGAGCAAACGTTACAATACTTTCTATTTCTTTACATCGAATGTTAAGGTGCCAGCTTTCCCATACATTTATTTCAGCAAAGTTTCCGTGTGCTGCAACCGATTTCAATGCTCAGTTTCTCTCAATGTCGAAAAGCCGCTTACTTCCTCCATAATGTCAACTTTCTTGAAGATTTGGTCAACTTTCTCAAAGACAATCTCACTAAGATTTGGTACTAGTGTGTACCGTTCCTATCTGTAGGCGTATATCATTTGAAATGGGAGTTCGAAATTTCACACTAATGAAGCTTATCGGTTTGAGAAATCGAGGTAACTGATCATAACAGCACTTCGTTTGAGAACCCCTCTGGGTTAAAAATTATGGGAAAATATTCAAAATATAGCTTAACATGCCTAGTCGGATGATATTTTGTTGAAATTCTGTTTTATTTGCAATAAGTGATCGAAAACTCACATTAATTCAAACTCATTGGTATGGGAATGTGACGTAATTGATCGTAACGGCACTTCGTTTGAGGAAACCCCTGGGTAAAAATTATGGAAAAATATTCAAAATGTAGCTTGACATGTCTAGTCGGATGTTATTTGAGTTAGATGCTTCGATATTCTATCTACGACATGTTTTGGACAGTTACAAGATGACTACCATCAAATCTGAATATTGTGCTCGAATGTGAATGTGAATCTTGTCTCCAGGACATTAAAGTCCAAATCCCCGTAAATTCTGTACAAACTTACTCCTTTCGATACATCTAGGGTCGAAACTGACGATAAATTGTACTGCACCACTTACAACTTGCGGAGGGTTAGGGTTAAAGCCAACGTTATGGTGTGGTGTAGGGTGCCTGTCATGGTTTGGGTTGGCATTAGTTGTAAGGCGGATGTTAATGATCCATTAAAGTTTAAATTACGTGTAACCAACTGGACTCTGTTTATTGTCGTTGGACTGAGTCATAGAGCACAGGGCCAGATCGATGCTGCTTATTTCCCTCTGTTTAGTGCTGCATATTTTGTCCCATTTTGAGGCTGCTTTGGTTTCTCTTGGGAAAGGGCCGTGGAGTACAGGGTTAGGGTTAGTCCTAGATTTTTGTTTCTTTCTAATACCATTTCTTCCCTACTGAAGAAGTACAGTAAAAATCATCAGTTTTACTGCGTATATATCAGTGTCACGGGCCACGGGTAACATCAGGCCATCAAGAAGGTTTTCCATGGCCCTTGGGATCATATTGATTTATTACGAGACCCGGCCTGCGGACTGCAGCAAGCCAACAGCCCTCAGATGTTTTACACTACATTTCCCACAATGCAACGGTTTTGCACCATGTACAATTTCCTGCCTAAGTTCGGTGTCCGTAGGCAAGGCCTACACGGCAGGTTAGGAATTTGTTTTCTCGAATTCACCCGGTAGGGGTTCTTAGTAGATCCACGATTCAAGATTCCCTTTCATAGCTTTGAGGACTGTATAATATTCCATTAACAATAAGTATATCTAAATAACAAATTAAAAAGTGTAATATAACGAAATAACAAACAACGATAGCACTGTAAAGTGTCCGAAGATAATAGTCAATAGGTCCACATTCTCAGCAACGTACGCATATCCAAAGCCATGTATGTACAATAAATACAGAAAGAGTTCACCTGGATGTTTGTGGCGTCGATAAAGAGCTTCTTTAAGTCGATAAAGAACGAATCATTCAAATATGATGAGTTCCATGTCAAAATTTGCGAGTTATTCTGAGAGTTCAGCGACGATTCTCCATATTGTCAAAAATACGCCCACCATCGGTTACTTCTTGTCGAATCATGGTCATGCGATTAACTGCCAACTGGTACACGCAGTTGGCTCTCAGCAGCAGTAAAAAACAAAAACAAAGAAAACGCCAAAGGAAATAATTTAAAGTAACTAAAACATTGGGGGTCACAATGTCGTACACTCCCCCCTTGACCAGTCAGAACCCTTTAGTCTATATGTTCATTTTCGAACTGGTCAATAACCTTGAATGATTCCTCTGCAATGGCTGCTGCCTTGCGTTTCGGTCGTACTTGCTTCTCCTCGTCTCTTGAGGTGGTTTCTGAATCTGCAACTCTGTTTTCAGATTGAACCTCCAACGGATAGAGTTTCTGAATCGGTCTATCAATTGTGGTCCCGCTTGCTTGCAACAATCTTGCCCCTCGCACAACGTTGTCCTCTCCTATAATGAGGTTCTGAATTTTTCCCAATTTCCAAAAGATGCGGTTCTTTAGCCCTTCGCCTTCAATCAAAACAATATCTCCTTCATTAACCTTTATTGGGTTTCTACTGGGCTTTACTATTCGGTGTTGCTCGCGTAGATTAACTAAGTATTCCGATTTCCAGCGCCTTCGATAGTGATTCAACAATTTTCCTAGAAATAAAGCGCGACGACGCAACTTAATGTCACTCTGGTTGCAATCTTCTTCATTATCTCTGCTTGGTATTCGAAACTGCAGAGTTCTTCTTCCTGTAAGAAGGTGCGATGGCGTGAGAGGTTCTTCCAAACCTTCTGGGTAAAGGTAGGTCAGTGGACGGGAATTTAACACACACTCTATTTCAATTAATACCGTCTGCAATTCTTCCACTGAAAGTGATGCCTTTCCGATGCATTTTCTGAGGCAAAACTTGGTGCTTTTGATCAATCTTTCATAGAAGCCACCCCACCAAGGTGCCTTGGCTAAGTTGAATACCCATTTCACTCCCTTTTGTGCAAGATAGACTTGTGTATCTGAAGACCTTAAAATTCCTTTCAATGTTTTCGAAAATGCTGTAAAGGTTTTCGCGTTGTCTGTGACAATGACTTCGGGCATTCCACGGCGACCAATAAATCTTTTAAAGCAAAGAAGAAACGACTCAACATTGAGATGAGATACAAGTTCGAGGTGCACTGCTCGAGAGATACCGCAAGTAAAAAGAGCTACATACATCTTCTGGCTGGTACCAGACGAATTCTTTACATATAGAGGCCCTGCAAAGTCAATTCCGACCGTTGTAAAGGGATGCTTATCTTCCACTCGAAATCCTGGTAGCTGACTTAGCTGTGTACTTACTTGTACTTGTGGTGTTCCCATGTAGTGCCTCTTTTAACTAAGGCTGTTCCTTGCTCCTATATTCAAATTAAATCATAGATTAGCAGTGTAGGTTAAACGGCTTATAATTAAAATATATAAGATTGCTAATCAAATCAAATGATTCTATCTCAAGAGTGGACTATTTTCGTTCAATATATGTCGGATGACCGTTGGACGAGATGTTGGGTCGTTTAGCATGGGCTTTAAGGAAACAGATTGGCACACAGTTTTATAAATTTCAAAGCCCGTCACTAATTCTGACCCCTGCTTATATAATTATTGAGGAGTTTACAACCCCTTGCTTATAACGACCCCCTGCTTAATCTGGAGTTAAAAGAAGAGGGCATTGCCATAAATGTTTTATAATTGTGATCCTTTCTCAGATGTGTCCCTACTAGAGGACATTCTATACTAGATTCTATGACTGCCCCCTCCCCCCACAGATTGCCTATGTCAATCACCATATACTGCGCACAGTTCACTGTTTAGGATCCCAGGGGGGCACTTGGCACACAGACATACGGGGGGGGGTTAGTCCGATATTTTTGGGTCAAATGCTTTCCCAAAGTGATAGTTTTGGGTTAAATATTTATGAGAAATGATATTTTTCGGCCCTGCAAAAATAATAGATACAATTCTGATATTTCTAGGTATCAGATTTAGAAACACATATCTTTTGGTTTTTCATGAGATTTTCGTATCTGATTCAAATGTATTGTTCATAGACCTAATTCGCTGCGGTTTATTTTACTTATTTCAAGTCAAGTTACAAAGTCATGTTACAATACTTTCTGGAAGTTTTAATGCTACTTTTTGCACTCACTGTAAACTTTATATTGCACGAAATATGTTATAGAAATCAAACGATATCTTACCAAGAGACTAAAAACATAAAGGACACCTGCAGCACAGGGGCGACATTTGCTCTATGTTTGGTAATGGCAACTGCAACTATTTACAGCTTTTTTTAAATGGCAGATCCTATAGGGCTGTTGCAATAAATTTATTTAGCCTCGATATGACTACTGCCGCCATCTTGACGGTCAAGGCGGCATTTTTGAATACGTAAACATGGCCTCCAGACAGCACGAATTTTCACTGTCACAATATGCCGAATCGTTAGTATTATCTGCGAAAGCTCGTTATTTATCGAAGATTGAGACTATCAAGGAGGATCCATATTTGCTAAAGAAGTCTGATCTAGACGTAAACCTTAATAATTTGCCAAACGTTGACTACACAGACATCGTAAACTACCTGGTCTACTCAAGAAGTTACTTGACGGCGAAGGAAATGAAGGCGAAAAAATCTTTGCAGGCTTATAATAACTTCTTGAGCGGATGGGTCTTAGAAGCTGCAATTAAACATTATGAAAAGAAATGCCTTTTGATTGGAACGGTAAGTCAAATAACCCTATTCTTGCATTTGGCTTTCTTGTCGCGTTTTGTTTCATTCCCTACACTGCAAGCAACTTCAATATACCCTTGTTAGCAACCTACGCTAGCAACTTGGTCAGAAGTAAGATGCAGATTAAATGTTTTAAGCTTTCTTCGATATTCTTGGGTATTTGTGGATCTATGATTTTGCCACACAAAGTATCGTATAACTTAAAACTATTTCTCAATTTATTCCTTTTTGCTTCAAATTACAGGTTCGGCATTCACAGCATGCAAACAAAGCACCCCTAAAGCCATGGGTTTTCTTAACAGAAGATGGGGAAATAGAAACCGCCCATTGCACCTGCATGGCTGGCCTTGGTGAAGCTTGTTCACATGCGTCTTCTTTGCTTTTTTATATAGAAGCATTTAGTCATGCAAAGGAAGCTAAATCGTGTACGCAAGAAGAATGCAAATGGCTCCTACCCAAAGCTGTAAAGGAGGTACCTTATTTGCCTGTTGAAAATATTGATTTTAGAGGGGCGACACGGAAGATGAAAGCATTACACTGTGGTAATATGGATGAAGACAGCAATAAACCAGTAAAGAAAAAGAAAACTGGAGAAACTCAGGACTTAAATAAAGATCAGAGACAGAAAGAATTTTTGAAACAGATAAGTTTGTGTGGAACAAGACCAGCAATTTTGGCAATTACCGAGCCTTATAGTGAAAGCTATGTTCCATTTAATTCAATCAAGAACTTGTTTTTTCCAGATTTGTACTCCCCAGCACATGCTGGATGTTCATTTGAGATCATTCTTAAAAAATGTGATGAAGTTGCCTTACCAGTGCTATCACCTGAGCAGCTTCAAAGCATACAATGTAGAACAAGCAAGCAATCTCATTCAAAGCTATGGTATAGGCTTAGGTCTGGAAGAATTACCGCATCAAAATTTAAACAGGCCTGCAGAACTGATGTTAGTAATCCAAGCATGAGTCTTCTGAAAAGCATATGCTACCCAGCAGATATTAAATTCTCAAATGATGCTGTAAGCTGGGGGCTGGAAAAAGAAAGCATTGCAGTAGCAGCCTACATGGAGAAAATCCAAGAATCCCATAAGGAATTCAAATTTTCAAAGGTAGGATTGATGTTAAACAATCAATGGCCATTCCTGGGAGCCTCTCCAGATGGTTTGATATCATGCCAATGCTGTGGGCAGGGTGTCCTTGAGGTTAAGTGTCCATATAGTTGCAGAGACATTCCATAGCATGAGTATGCTTGTAAAAGAGAATCTATGCTTGTACCTGCACAAAGTAAATATTTACTGAAAAAAGACCACCAATATTACTATCCGGTGCAATGTCAGCTCTTTATATCTGGTGCCAAGTATGCTCATTTTGTTGTATGGACACCACAAGAAATCCACATGGAGACAATTCTGCCAGATAAACCATTCTTTGCAAGTAATGCATCAAAAGCAGAGAACTTTTTAAAATTGTGTATCTTACCAGAAATGCTTGGCAAGTACTAAACAAGTTTTATTATGATACACGATCTTGAGTTAAAACTGAAGCTGACCTACAATTAGGGGAATTGTGGATTGCCAATCAGAATATGTCTATTTATTGAAGGTAGGTCATCACACTCAACACAAGCAAATACAGGTGCTCTTCATATATATTAAGATTTGCTAACTTCTAAAAAACAATAGAATTTTACATTTAAGACTACTTGCTAGTTATAAGCAACAGCAAGTACAACTGGAAAATTAATAAAATGGAACTACAGAATCACAAATATTTGTAAGAGAACAGCACACTATTGCAATTTTGTCAATCTGTGGAGTGGAGTTATTACTATGTAATGTTTCAATTGGAAGTATTCCATTGAGAATTTGATATTTCTGTTGTACTAGCCCTATTACCCTTTCAACATGAATCCTCACATTAGCAAGTCTTCGAGTTTCTTCAACTTCAAGAGATGATAACTGTGCTTTCCCTTTAGTAAAAGCTGGTATCTCTAATTTGGCACCCATTAAAGCTACACTTTCACTGATGTTAAACCCTCTGTCTGCCAGAACAATATCACCAGGAAGGAGCCTGCTTAAAATGTGGTAATTTTCTGTCAAATGCTTATCACTAGTCCGACCACCCCATGCTTTGGATATGAATGAAATCACCCCTTGTGGACATATGCCAATCAAAAACTTTACAGTATTGTGGTGTTTATAATTGCTCCATGTAGATGCACGAGCCAGCAAATCACTTGGACGCTCAATAAATACTTCGAAGCAATCAATTATCACTGCTACTTTGCGACCATACACTTGCACAAAATCATTAGGCATAGTTTTCTGGAGCTCTTCTCTATCAGGCCACTTAATTAGAAACTTAAGCTCTGAAGCCATAACATCAATCCACCTATCAAAAATCCGTGAAGCTGTTGATTTTGATATGTTGAAGCGATAAGCTAGGTCTTGGAATGGTAAGTGTAATCTGAGTCTCATCATGGTCAACAAAAATTCTTGAAAGGTGGTTAAACAGTTTCGGTGTGTTTGGGAGATTGATTCAGACAGAAAGGAAAATAAAGACATCAACAATGAATAGTTAGGAATGCCAGTCAAAAACACAACCATTTCTTTATCTTGCTGCAATTTTTGGACATCTATAGGGATAACTGAAACTACCTTCTCTTTAAGACGTTTGTTTTCATTGTCTAAAGCACACAATTTCTGTTCAATGTTGTCGAGGTCACCCATCGAAAGTTCAGTTTGAATTTCAACAGATCTAAATTTTGGGGAAGATTTTACATCACACGGATTATTCTCTGGCTTATCGGGGGTGACAGACTCGATATTACCGAAATCATGGCGATAGAGGGCAACCGGAGCTTGGCCTAGGCCTTCTACTTGAGATGCAGTACGCTTATCCACTCGTTCCTTTCGCCTTTCCCAACGGGAAGACGTCTCCTCCCTCACATTTGAATGGCCTAAGTGCAAGGTGGGGGCCCAGTCTGGATGAGACTTCTGAAAAAGAGTGGCGGGTTTGCCTGTAGTAAAATGATCGGAACAAACCCAGACAAATTTTTTCCCATCGAGATCTGCGCGACGTATATTGCTCAACCACTTATTTCTTCGCTCAGTCGAGTATTCTCTTGTTTGCCCATCCAAGTGTGTTATAGCCTTTGGCAAACGATGAAATGAGCGGTCTTTATCACGGTCAGACCGATTAGAACAGCCAACGACACTACAACAACTCACCATCTTGGAAATAGAAGCACCGTCAAAATGGCGGATATAACGAGATGTTAATGCGTTGCTGAGCAACATTGCCTTAATGCAACCGCTCTATAGAATACAGCTATGTGATATTATCTCAACCAACATTCCAATTTGTGATATTTTTGGGTACAAGATATAAGTAAAACTGATATTTTTGGGTCTTATGGAAAATAAGCTGATATTTTTGGATGGCCGATAAATTTCTTGGACTTACCCCCTGTATGTCTATGTGCAGAGTACCCCCTGCGTTTAGGATACAATGGCTGTGGAGCTGTGGGTGCTTTATAGGGCTGTTGCCTCTCCACATTTTCTTGCAAGTGCACTTTAGTACCAGTTTTAGTACCCCCTCTATATCCCAGCGGTTCTACTTACTTTACTAGAGCCCCCCTTCCCGCCAAACACAGTGCTCTGCCACTCTTTTGTAGCAAGAAAAAGAACTTCCTGACGCTAGTACGGTTTTGCACCTCACAGTGATAACAGGGGGCTACACCCATAAATTATACACCATTCGATAGCTCTTCATCTGTACATTCATATTCTACCCCATTTACCCCCATAGGGTAGGGTTTCCGTTAGCAGTAAGGGAAGGGTTAGGGCTAGCGCTAGTTGTTTCTTGTCCGCCATTATGAATATCGTGAGTATTTCGATGATAATCGTAATGGCTGACAAGAAACAACTAACCCCAACCCTAACCCTGACCCCACCCCTACCCCTATGGGGGTGAATGGGGTAGCATATGAATGTACAGATGAAGAGCTATCGAATGGTGTATAATTTATGGGTGTAGCCCCCTGTTATCACTGTGAGGTGCAAAACCGTACTAGCGCCGAACTCCCATTTGAGCCCCCGTCATCTATGAATGCCCCTTTAATATTTTTGTTGTTCACTTCCTTCCGTGTTTGACTTTCACTGAGCTTCAAGTGGAGACACGAAGTTCTATTTGCATTAGCTCGCTTTCGTCTAAATCTTTGAAAGGCTTTCATTTAAATCTTTGGAAGGCAAGATATACGTCTAAATCTTTGGAAGGCAACATAAAGATTTCATTGTCAGGTACTGTTTCCTGTTTTTTTGTCAAAATAGAAGTATGCTCACGCTCTATTGTACTACATTTTAACCACTAGTTAAAGTTTATGGCAGTTTCAGTTTGCCACACTGTGACTTAGGCCGCTTTGAAATGATAATGTATGGAAATATCAGTCTTCGTCTTGTCATTTGTTGCAGTTAATTGATCGGGGCTGATGAGCAGGCTTTTAGGTAATAGGCAAATCCCACTTTAATCCTGGGGGCAAGATTCACATTCAGATTCGAGCACAATCTTCAGATTGGATGGTAGTCATCTTGTAACTGTCCAAAACATGTTGTAGATAGAATATCGAAGCATCTAACTCAAATAACATCTGACTAGGCATGTTAAGTTACATTTTGAATATTTTTTCATAATTTTTAACCGAGGGAGTTCCTCAAACGAAGTGCCGTTACGATCAATTACGTCATATTCTCATACCGACGAGTTTGAATTAATGTGAGTTTTCGATCACTTATTGCAAATAAAACAGAATTTCAATGAAATAACATCCGACTAGGCATGGTAAGATACATTTGGAATATTTTGTCATAAGTTTTAACCCAGAGGGTTCCTCAAACGAAGTGCCGTTACGATCAATTACGTCATATTCTAATACCGATGAGTTTGAATTAATGTGAGTTTTCAATCGCATATTACAAATAAAACAGAATTTCAATGAAATAACATCCGACTAGGCATGGTAAGATACATTTTGAAAATTGTTCCATAATTTTTAACCAAGGGGGTTCCTCAAACGAAGTGCCGTTACGATCACCTACGTCATATTCTCATACCGTTGAACTAGTTTGAATTAATGTGAATTTTCGATCACATATTGCAAATAAATCAGAATTTCAATGAAATAACGTCCAACTAGGCATGTTAACATAACCAAAAGCAAAAATGTTTGAGATGGCGAACACTTTTCCTCCAGGGGAAACAGAAAGCGGTTCGACATAACGAATAGTCGAAAAAGCGAGCAGTCGAGATAGCGAACGGTTTTTCTATACGTAACCCTATTTTGGGAAACTTCCCTCTGATTCTTCTATACGTGCGGCAGAAAACTCAAGCATAAACAACACATCGATACGTTCAATCACTTTCTAATCATTGGACAACCAACTCTACGAAGCAACTGACTTCTAATGTTAACATACCCGATATTAATGCACAATGCGCAATCGCCAGAATTGAAATGAGACACAGTAAATCGCTATGCAGAAATCAACACTACGACTAGACAAGTAATATCGATATGCATATATTGTAATCAAACCCTTAATCCGGATGCTACTAGAAGAAGAAAAATTAGTTACCCTATATGCGCAATGATTCTCCCATATACCCCCCTCCTTGATTCACTATGAATCAAGCATAAGTCGCGAAATACATCTGGCATTTTTGGCCGCAGCGCGCACTGGACGGGGCCTCACGTCATTATGTTCATTCCTCCTTCCTGCATCCACGTTCCTGTCTTTACATTCACTTCTCCTACCTACCTGTTCCTTTTCGCTTGCTACACAACCTATTTCTAAAGGAATTAACTTTTGTATCGGCCTCGTAATAAATTGTGGCTTACCTTTTCCGCACATACGCACTAGTACTCCTCTTACCTGTCCATCCTTACCTGTTATGCGCTCTTCTATTAATCCCAATTTCCACTGACAGCGTTTAGCTGCCTCGTCTTGTACAAGAACGACTTCTCCCTCTTCGATGACCGCTGGGGCGGTTTTCTTCAGCCTTTGATGCTCTCTTAGTTCAATTAAATATTCTTTTGACCATCTGTTCCAGAAAGAATTAAGCTTTCTCTGAAGATATAAGAATCTTTTGGTTACACTATCGTGTGAAATTTCACTTTCAGTGTCTGAGATATCATTCGCTTCAACGTTTAGAGAAAACGGTGACAGTCTACGTCCATATAGTATGTGGGATGGGGTTAGAGCTTCTCCTAATTCGTATTGATAGGTTAAAGGTCGTGAGTTTATAGTAGCTTCGATTTCTGTCAATGTTGAGTACAATTCGTCTTGAGTAAGCTTAGAATTTCCTAACACTTTACGTAGACACCTCTTTACACTCTGGATCATACGTTCAAACATACCTCCAGCCCACGGGGTCTTGGCGAGATTAAACCTCCAATCTATCTTCCTTTCATTCATAAATTTATTCACGCCCGTATCCTTACCACACTTCTTAAAAAACTTTGAGGCAGCCTTGAACGTTTTTGCGTTGTCAGACACAACAAGGCTTGGTGTACCCCTTCGTGGTGTAAACCGCTTAAAGCAATTTAGAAAGCTCAATGTCGTTAATTCGTTTATCAATTCCAAGTGAATAGCTCTAGTCAAACAACAGGTAAACAACGCAATATACGTTTTTATCATACTTCCTTTATGTCCCTTACAATATAATGGGCCGGCAAAATCCACGCCAACCTTACTGAAAGGTGGTGCGGCATTTACTCGAAAATCTGGTAGTGGTGCCATAGGTCGTGAACTGTAAGGCTTACCTTCTAGTTTTCTACAAATGAAGCATTTGCCTATTACTTTCTTTACAAATTGCCTCCCCTTAGTCACCCAAAATCTGGAACGCAACTCTTCCAATGTACTTTTTACTTTACTATGATGTACCTTTTCATGAACGTCCCATACAATAAGTTCTGTCAGTCTATGTTCTCTTGGTAATATTATTGGGTACTTTGCACTCAATTCAAGTTCCGAGTTTCCTAATCTACCCTGACATACTAGCGTGCCGCCACTTTCAATGATTCCTAGCTGCTCCTTATGCTTAGAATAATCCTGACTGCTTTTTAAGGCCGATTGTGCTTCTCTCATCCATGTTACTTCTGCATCCTTGATCTCACTCAATTTAAGATTGTCTAAATGTAATTCTTCTCCATTCCTCTTTATCTGTAAGTTTGATACAAATCTCTGTGTAAATGCAGTAACTCTTAAGAGTTTTCCATATGAGCTATACCTATCTATATCAATAATTTGACCTATACCTTTCCTCTCTGTTATCACTGTGGTGGCTAAAACAGTTTGTTTTCTTTCCTCACTCACTTCACTTGACTCATCAATGTTGAAATCTTTAGGCCACCTACTCTGCCCTTGCCTTAACCAAATAGGACCCTTCCACCAAAGTTCACTTTCCTTAAGATACATTGCACTTACCCCTCTTGAGCCTAAATCTGCTGGGTTATCTAAGCTTGCTACATGATTCCAATCCTGTTTCTGGGTGCTAGTTAAGATTTCATTAACCCTGTGCTGAACAAAGGTTTTCCATTCCCCTTTTTGTTTTGTAGCCAGTACAGTACAGTCATACTATCAGACCAATATCTCACCTCGTCTATTTTTGTCTGCTTACTTAGTGCCTTTCTAACTGTATTCATCAGGGTTACCAAAATTCTAGCAGCCATAAGCTCTAACCTTGGGATACTCAAGGATTTCAATGGTGCTATGCGAGTTTTTGAACACAATAGTGTAGAATGAGTACCCATACTTGTCTCACAAACTATATATACTGTGGCACAGTATGCCTTACCACTAGCATCTGCAAATCCATGTAGACTAGTCTTAACTACCTTTCCCTGACAACCATGTAGCATAAAACGTGATGTTGATATATTCTGAATTCTATCTAGCCCTTGCAACCACTCTTTCCATCTACCTAATTTATCTTGTGGCAAAACTTGGTCCCAGTCACATTTACTCAAGCACAAGTCTTGAAAAAGAATCTTTGCTGTTACCATTATAGGGCTTACTAATCCTAGAGGATCAAAGATAGCTGCCAGCATGCTCAATATACTTCTTTTTGTAGGGAAAACTTCACATGATTTATTTAGCAAGGCTTTCAAGTCAATTAACAATTCATCCTTTTCACTATCCCAAGTCAACCCTAAAACTTTTGTCTTAGCTCTTAAACCTGTTGACACTGCTGCAGATTCATTTTCTTGTCCTATACCTTTTACTTTTGAGCCTTCTTTCACATTCTCATTTTCAATTATTTTTGTAGCTAACTCTTCATCATTTGTCTTCCATTTCCTAAGTCTGAATCCACCTTCACTCATTCTCTGTTTTGCTTACTTATACAACTCAAAAGCCTCAATAGAATTCTCACAGGATGTCACAAAATCATCAACGAAGAATCCCTTTTCTAAACAGTCCACAAATTCTGGGTCTTCTTGTAAATATCTATTGACATGATAATGTATAACAGCATTTAATAAGAATGGTGAAGATTTCACTCCAAACACCACTCTTTTGAATCTATAAGTATCAATTTCCTTATCAATAGAGTGTATGTTGTTAACCCATAAAAAACGCAAATAGTTTCTATCATCTGGGCTTACTTCTATATTGAGAAAAGCTTTCTCAATATCTCCAATTAATACAATTGCTTTTTCACGGAACCTAAGGAGGATATCAAGCATAAGTGGAGTAAGTGGTGGGCCTGTATGTAGACAATCATTTAGAGATACTCCACTTTCCCTGTCCTTACATGAGGCATCATAGACAATGCGAACTTTGGTTGTTTCTACATCCTTGCGTACTACAAGGTGGTGTGGTAAATAAGAGACATTATCATTTGTATCCATAGCAGTTACCTGTTCTATTATGCCATTGTCTGCTTGCTCTCTGATAATTCTATCATACTCACTTAAAATATCTGGAGACTTACTCAATGACTTTAACTGTCCCTTCAACCTTCCAAGGGCATTCTGATAGTTTGATGGCACTGGACCATGTCCAACCTTCCAGGGCAGATCTACAGAGTACCTTTCACCATTAAATCCTATATTATCAATTGTACGCACATAAACATCATCATCAGCCCTTATGCCAAGGGAATCTAAGTCCCATAGTCTGCTCAAATTTTTCTCTAACTCATTCTTTGCCCTTCTACTTGGACTCATTGAGTCTGCCACAAACCCTACAAATTTACATTCAGATAGAGAATTTAATTGCTCACCTCTTAATGGTCCTGAGATGACCCATCCCAAACTGGTTTTTACAGCAACTGGCTCCTGTTGCCCCCCTCGTATGACTTGTCCTTCATGAAATTGCCAAAGATAATCTGAACCAATTAATAGGTCGATTTCAAGGAAATCTTCTTGTCTTGAACTATCTGAAAAAACTAAATTCTGAAGATGAGGATAATGTTTAGTCACTTTCTCAATATGCTCATTCCTAATGTTCAATATCTCCTCTATCAGAAATGCTTCAACACTTACCTTTCTTCCTCCCTGCAATGACAATAATGGTATCTCATAAATACTTCTGAGAGCTGTCTCTGGTTCACTCCTCCCTATCACCTTTATACTCAAACTCTCCTCTCTTATTGGCTTCAGATCCAGCTTATGGACTGCCCTCATACTTACAAACGTTCTCTGACTACCAGTGTCGAACAATACTCTCAACTTTCCTTCCTTCTTTCCTTCCACAGCAGCCAAGGCGGTCTGTAAAGCCACTCTCTGCTTGGACGAAGAAACCGTGGTACCAACCCAAGATGCGGCGGTGGGGCTTAGGGATGGGTTAGGCGCAGCAGCTTTTAGAACTTCTATTTGCTTATCCTGCACTACAGCACTGCTACAGCTACCAACATTACATATCAAATAATGATGTTTGCCTTGACAAAATCTACATTTTACCCTCTTCTGGCAATTGAACGATTTGTGTCCCTTGTTCAGGCATATGAAACACCTTGCAAACTTCATAAGTACCTTCTTTCGTTCTTCTGGTCTAACTACATAACTGCATTGATCTGTCTTGTGCTCTCCAGAACTACAAAAAACGCATCGCTCTGTTCCATCTTTCACAAACAGTGCACTAGCTGTAGCAATCCGTTCCTTCTGCTGTTCAGAAAATGTTCTAGAACTAGTGCCAGGCTTCTGCAAATGAGAGGGGTTGTTCTGTACCTTGAAAATTGACATGTGACTCTCTCTAATATCTATCTCTTTCTTTAGGGCCTCGAGCATTTCTTCCAAGTCCCACTCTAAGTGATCGCCTTCTCCAAAGCGAATCATGTTCAGTCTGATAGACTCTGGCAATTTGTCCATAAGTACAGGTACTACGATACTTGAATAAGTATCCTGGTCTACATCCAATGCTTTAAGTCCCCGAAAATGAGTTTCTACATCATCATAAAAATTTTTTAACCTCACCTGGCTTCTTTCGTTGAATACAGGTTGCATATTCACCAATTCATTGATATGGGCTCTCTTAATAACGGTTGGTTTCGCGTATCTTTCTTTGAGGATCTCTACGGCAGACGAATAGTTCACTTCTGTCAATGACAATCCCGCTATGACTCTCCTTGGCATTTCTTCCAGGAAGCTGCGGAGATACTTAAATTTGTCAATGTTGGCTAAATCTGGGTCGTTATCTATGGCACTTTTAAATGAGTCCCAAAATTCACTCCAATCTTGCACTTTGCCAGAAAACTTTTTTATCTCGAGTTTTGGCAACTTAACTTTAATTTCCCGACTCTGGCTTGTCATGGACTTAATGCCGTTCTGCGCGCTCTTCCCATTTTTTCCTTTACGTTCTATCTCCAACAAGGCTTGTTCTACGCCACTCAGGCAGTATAACACTTTGTCTCAAACTTCTTGGGCTTCTTCTGCTTCTTTTTCGCGACCTTCATCATCTACATCGTTGTCAAGCAGCCCCTCAAGAATTTGTTCGTCCAATTCCTTGAGGTTTCCTAGTTTGTCATTAAGGTCAGTCTGGTATTGTTTTAATCGACGCACATCGTTCTCCTTAGTACCTAAAAACTCCTCGATCCGCTTGATTTGTTTCGATACTATACCGCGCGTGGTTCTTCGCTTCTTTTTCAGTCTATCGACATGTTCCATTTTCCGCTGCAACGTATCCGGCTCGGTGGACCACTATTTTGGGAAACTTCCCTCTGATTCTTCTATACGTGCGGCAGAAAACTCAAGCATAAACAACACATCGATACGTTCAATCACTTTCTAATCATTGGACAACCAACTCTACGAAGCAACTGACTTCTAATGTTAACATACCCGATATTAATGCACAATGTGCAATCGCCAGAATTGAAATGAGACACAGTAAATCGCTATACAGAAATCAACACTATGACTAGACAAGTAATATCGATATGCATATATTGTAATCAAACCCTTAATCCGGATGCTACTAGAAGAAGAAAAATTAGTTACCCAATATGCGCAATGATTCTCCCATACCCTATAGCAAAACCAAGGGAAACAGACAGTGGTTCGAAATAACGAATGTTCGATATCGGGGGCAGTTGAAAAAGCGGATGTCAACTGTATGTCACATTGTCAGTTCGATAAACTTTCCTTAATACGAAATTTCAGCCTCTGCATGGAAGTAAACCAGAATTTTAACGAATATCCAAGTGAGCATGTTAAACTACGGTTTGGATATTGGTTCATATTATCTAACCGAGGGGGTTCATCAAAAGTGATGCCTGCACGTTCCGCTACGTCATATTCTCTGTCCGATGACCTCTAATTAACGTAAATTTTCAATCTCTCATTAACAACAAGAACATAGCCATTATCAATAGACGTGCCAGCAGATAATGTGAGGTATAGTGTAAATACGTTTGTTAGAGATAACATTTGGAGTTATAACTATTCTGCCAGTGTTATAAGCTAGTTAGTCTCCTCATGAATTATAGGAAGAATAGTGTACAACGCACACCAACAGGCCCACAACCAGGGTGATTTTATTGGGGGGGGTGCAGTTAATGCAAATATAGCGCGTACCAATCAGCTGGGAGGCATGGCAACCTCCAATGGCATCCAAACTGCACTTAATTATATGGTTTTGGCTGAAGTCTGACAAATAAAGCAAAGTCATACAACAATAGGCCCTCTTCTGCTACATTCTCATAGCTACTGGGTATGGGCAAAGGCGGACTGGCAATTAAGCATTATTAGAATATTACGACCGTCATCTTTATGTTCTCTATAAATAGTTGCAATCTAACTATTAGATTTAACCCAAGAATATTCAACCTTTCAGGATTTACCAACTTTCTTCAAAGGCTCCCATATCTCCCATCTTTACGCATATGGACATAATGGCAACGGAAGGTGCTAAATTTTGCTTAGATGCTACATCACTACCATACACTTTGAGCAAACGTTACAATACTTTCTATTTCTTTACATCGAATGTTAAGGTGCCAGCTTTCCCATACATTTATTTCAGCAAAGTTTCCGTGTGCTGCAACCGATTTCAATGCTCAGTTTCTCTCAATGTCGAAAAGCCGCTTACTTCCTCCATAATGTCAACTTTCTTGAAGATTTGGTCAACTTTCTCAAAGACAATCTCACTAAGATTTGGTACTAGTGTGTACCGTTCCTATCTGTAGGCGTATATCATTTGAAATGGGAGTTCGAAATTTCACACTAATGAAGCTTATCGGTTTGAGAAATCGAGGTAACTGATCATAACAGCACTTCGTTTGAGAACCCCTCTGGGTTAAAAATTATGGGAAAATATTCAAAATATAGCTTAACATGCCTAGTCGGATGATATTTTGTTGAAATTCTGTTTTATTTGCAATAAGTGATCGAAAACTCACATTAATTCAAACTCATTGGTATGGGAATGTGACGTAATTGATCGTAACGGCACTTCGTTTGAGGAAACCCCTGGGTAAAAATTATGGAAAAATATTCAAAATGTAGCTTGACATGTCTAGTCGGATGTTATTTGAGTTAGATGCTTCGATATTCTATCTACGACATGTTTTGGACAGTTACAAGATGACTACCATCAAATCTGAATATTGTGCTCGAATGTGAATGTGAATCTTGTCTCCAGGACATTAAAGTCCAAATCCCCGTAAATTCTGTACAAACTTACTCCTTTCGATACATCTAGGGTCGAAACTGACGATAAATTGTACTGCACCACTTACAACTTGCGGAGGGTTAGGGTTAAAGCCAACGTTATGGTGTGGTGTAGGGTGCCTGTCATGGTTTGGGTTGGCATTAGTTGTAAGGCGGATGTTAATGATCCATTAAAGTTTAAATTACGTGTAACCAACTGGACTCTGTTTATTGTCGTTGGACTGAGTCATAGAGCACAGGGCCAGATCGATGCTGCTTATTTCCCTCTGTTTAGTGCTGCATATTTTGTCCCATTTTGAGGCTGCTTTGGTTTCTCTTGGGAAAGGGCCGTGGAGTACAGGGTTAGGGTTAGTCCTAGATTTTTGTTTCTTTCTAATACCATTTCTTCCCTACTGAAGAAGTACAGTAAAAATCATCAGTTTTACTGCGTATATATCAGTGTCACGGGCCACGGGTAACATCAGGCCATCAAGAAGGTTTTCCATGGCCCTTGGGATCATATTGATTTATTACGAGACCCGGCCTGCGGACTGCAGCAAGCCAACAGCCCTCAGATGTTTTACACTACATTTCCCACAATGCAACGGTTTTGCACCAAGCAGGAGGCGGCATCATTTCATTATTATCAGCAGTCTTTAGCATAAAAGTAAAACTTTACTTTGAGATACCTGTAGCGAGTCCATTATTGCTCTCCTTTTTCCATTCATTCACTCATTACGTTTATATTATTGTCTTCTTCAAGAACAACACATTGCCACAATTTCCTCTATACTAGCATTAAACTGGCATCACATTACCAGAAAGGAAACATTGTTTAATTTATCAGATCATGTTGTAGTACACGCTTATTTTATAAGCAAACCACGTTTTCGTCTGAGCCTCGATTTTCGTCACTTTTCCTGATGTTGAGGTTGAGATTTTCTTAAGAGTTTCTTAACTTTTATTGAAGCAAATGGGCTAAAAGCGGATACCATGATTTGTTGCAAATAACGTCATCTTTGCTAACCAAGATTATCAAAGAAAAGTTTGGACCTTTGTAAGGCATAGTTTAGACTGCATTTTGAGCGGAGTGAATTAAATACGATTAAATTCGCTCATGATTCGCTCTCATTGGCGAATTATGGGCGAATTTAATTTGATTCACTCTTGAAGTTAGACAGCAAATTATGAGCGAATTTAATTGATACTGAGATGTTTTGAAAGGGAATAAGCTAATTTGCTCCACTCAAAATGCGCTGTTTAAGCCATGCCTAAAGGAGCTTGCCAATAATGAGCTATTTTGGTTGTGTTTTGCTTCCATATACAAATGTGGCCATAGTATTAGTTAATGGCGTAAAACATCTTTATTAGTTTTGTACATTTGGTTTATGTAGAGTTTCAATCTCTTAACGTACATTGGGTTAATCAATTGAACAATTGTTTGATGAGAAATGTCAGGCCATGGCATATGCAGCAAGTAGTTTATTTCGGTTTATTTGATGCACAGAATGCAGATTTTGGCAAGTGCACACTAAAGATTGATTGTTATTGTACACAAAAATATGGGCGTGACAGGGTGTTATAAGGCGATAGGGCGTGGTTTGGTGGGGTAATTTAAACATTTGCGAACTTTCAAATAATAAAGGAACCATTGATGTGCATCTTGTTGATAGGAATTTTTGAGGTTAGAAAACAACAGAAATAACTGAAATGGTCTTAATTTGAAAAGCGCATAGGCCAGTATGTCAGGTGTATATGTACTTAAAGTGCACACCTGAGATCAAGTGCACACTTGTACACGTGATCTTTTGCTCATGCGTACTTGAAACCTCTTTGCAAAAGGCCATATTCTGCAATCCAGATTGATGCCCAAAGGTATCGATCATATTGTGTCATGTATAGGGAAAATGTTTGTCTCTATTATATATATTGTTTAACTGCGTAAACAAAGTATGTTATGAATGATCTCCTGTTTATTAATGAAGTTGTTATTATCTCTTTTCTTAGCTTTATATGTTAGGATTTATTGGTTTTATAAATTGGGATTATCATTATTTTTTAAGACGATTTAAGTTTGCTTATTATTCTAGAATGATTTAACGTAATAATGTAATTAAAAAACAATGACGGTGAACAGACAGTGATGTTATGAAGCTATATGAATTAATAATGACATTAATTCCACTTTTCAGTTGTATCATTTCAATATTCTTCCAGCACTTCTTGAAGGGTTGTTTAATACCGGTTTAAAAATCTTTGGAAATGATCTTAGCCCCTGGAAAGTCTTCATTTTGTAATACTAATAAAGGGACTTATTCCTCACCTCCATGATCCCCCTTTGCGGCACTCCTGATACTAATATACCATTATTTCTTAGCACTATTGTTTGTATTGGAAATACTAACGTTCAGGGGCCATGGCCCCCAGTCCCCCTGGATCCCCTGGTAATAGAAGTGATGGCTTCATGTCATTTGTCATGTTTTGGTTTTGGTTCATGATTATAGGGAAATCCCTTGTCACAGTTAAAAACCAGCAATTTATTGTTTGTCAGTGTTAATGACCAAAGTATGAACCTTCTACAGTGATAGCCGTAGCTCTAAACAATTAGCATTCAAATACCACTCCTGGTTGTTGTACAATGCGAAGTGTTGGTCTTTGTCAAATCCAATGCAATATAGGTTATAGATAAGTTAGAAAATTACACAGTGTAGTGGTATACTGCTTTATGGGATGAAGTATGTAATTACTGTACTGATAATTGGTTTGACAAAATTGAGAGTGACGTCATCTGGTCTGTTTATCACGAGTCATTAACATAGGACGGCCTACTGTTGAACGATAACATAGCGCACGGTTTCAACCAAGTACACTGTCATGTGATATTTTATTTATGATATTCTTTTATTTGATTGGTTTTAAGGCTCAAGAGGCCGAATTCAATATTAATAAGATCATTAATGGCCGATTTCCATTAGAGTTTTTTCGTGCACGCTTGTGTAGCACCAAGATCTGAGCATGCGTACTTAAAAGCAACTGGTGTTGATTTTGCATGCCCTTTGAGCGCCAGTAAGGTGAGCTTCTCTCAAACTTCTGGCGCACATAGTCCACGCATTATCATGTATCTACGTACGCTCAGAGTTTTGACACTACGCCTGCGTGAGCGGGAAAGCTCCAATGGAAATTGGCCTTAAATAATTAAAGCAAATCTATGAATTTGTAACCAATACTATATTCATATGTTACTAGGTTAATTGTAATAGCATTAATAATATTAAATGGGATTATAAATTTTCATTAGCACCTAAAGGGGCTCTTTTCCTGTTCTACTCTTCGGAAAATATGTGCAGAAATCAGATGGCTGAAAGCTGTTCCATAGTTGAAGGTTGCAGGTACGTCACTACTAGAGGGGGGGGGCTTGGGGGCTTCGTTACGGCATTTTTTAAAATGACTTTGTATTTTATATTTTATGCGTTACACGAGATTTATCCTGCATTTCGCATCTGAGATGCATTGTATAAATTCTAGAAGGTAGATTTGAGAACCTTTTCTCCACTGGCGATGCCACACATGCTGTATTGTCCTATATCACTACATGAAGTTTTTCAGCCCTCCCACCTGGTTTCAGCTTGTGCACCACTCCGGTACTCGCATGACTATCTTCGGCAATGAAACTATTCAAATGTAAAAGTTGATTTCAATTTTAATCCGGGGTAATTGTGTGGAACAACACCCTTTCCTAGCACAGAGGTACGCCGATTCTAGATAGATAAGGAGAGATAATGTCAATAATGTGCATGTGACAAACCTCCACAGGTTTAAACAAAGTATAGAGCATTTACTCCTGTCTCATGCACCCTCATGGGTCTTCTACTGCCTTGCTCTATGCAGTTGCTGTGTTTGCCAAATGAAATAGCAATTTAAAGAGTAAAGGAGAAGCACTGGGAGTATGCCGATTGGTAGATCCGTTTACGAATGGGTTTCACGTCCTGAACATTTCAAGCGTCTTAATTCTATTAAGCATTACAACGTAGAAACTGATTGAAAGATAGCCACTAATATATTTGCTGATTCTTGTTGTTCTGGGTCATATCTCCTATTTTCTATACTGTATTCATAGGTTCAGACACACTTTCATCTGAACATTTTTGGATATACAGTGTTCCCTTGCTCCCCCCCCCTTAACTCCGTGCCTGCTGTTTTAAGTAAAGTGTCCTTCATATTTTCAGTTAAGGAGCTTTACCTGCTGAACAGTTTGATACCTTGTCAATAAATGGTTTCGTATACCTCGGTATTACTGCATTACGTATACAATTAGGTCATTTTGGTCACAATCTGGTTTGTTATTTAAGGGCTATGTTCTTCTATAATGTTTACTTATATGTTAAATGCTGCGAACTTCTTGTCTGGATCGATCCAATACATCTACCTGTTCCTTATAACCAATTGCTGATAGCTTTGAGTTGGTGGTTCAGAAACATATACATGGTATTGAGGCTGACTCCTGCTGCACAACATTCGGTACATGACATCAGTCGTCAAATAACCATTAAGATGTTTAACTCGTCTTCCAATCATGTGAAAGGTAGTTTTTATATCTTAAAGATCTGCACAGTTGTGGACACGTGGTTGCGTCTTGTTTTGTTGTAGAAAGACACGAATCTGTTGAACAAGAATAAGAAGAAAGTCAACTTATATCTAAGAGAGATATTTACTAGAGGTAAGTCATATGATGACGTTTTGTTCTCGATTTGGTTTCTGATTAAGCTGTTTATCACATGAATAGGAGGTCATGACTACTGACAACTGTGTCCAGTTGGCCATATTGTTGGCGAAATGCTATTTATTTATCATTAATTATATGAAGAGTCGATATGAGTGTCTGAACCACAGTGGTGTAACTAGGAAGGCTTATATCAATGGTCTTTCTATGCCTGATTGTAAAAGCAGTTATTTATTTTTGTTGTGTTTAAACTTTGTGTGATAGTGTGGGTGTATGTTTACATATAGATAGATTGTATAAAGTGATGAATGGACAGTAGTCTTGCATATTAGAACACATCTCATTTATCATGTACTTTAAAAGAATTCTTTAACACAAGTTTGTAGCTAAGATAATTTTTGTCTACTTGTATTCATCAAGTGGATGTTATGAAGAGTAAGGGATCATTCACCTGTTACATATTGCCTCTGCGGGGGAGCATTTGTACCTTGATTTGTTAAGCTACTATTTAATGCAACTGTAAGGCTGTGCTATGAAGCGTTACGAGGGGAGGGGAAAGAGGGTCTCAACAACGGTAAATTTGGCGTTAAGTAATGGATGAATGACCACTCAGGCTATTATGTATTTCATATTATTTATGGTTATTCTTTACATTGAGTTTTCTGCTTTTAGAATTATAATCAAAGATGGATCTCACATGTGAGGAGGAAAACTTTTGCAAATCGACAAAGATGATCATTGAGATCATGCCCAAACATCTGAGGCAGCTGTTTGTAACCGAGTGGAATGCGAAATTCCCAAGTCAACCCTGGGCTAATGATGCTGTTAGTGGCCAGTTACTGTTCAATGCTATACCTCCAAGTGCTAAAAACAAGAATGGTGATCTGAACCGCAAAGAGTTGCAGCCAAAGATACTTTCAGGAGATGCCAATTCATGGGATCCAACAATACTGTTTTATTTGTTCTTCTTTGCTGATCTCCAGCTTATTGATACTTGTCGTCCATACACCCAAACAGCCTCCACCATTAATCGCTTTCGTGAGCTGCGAAACTCTTATTTTGGTCATCCAGCCAATACGTGCATATCTGTTGATGATTTTGAAACTCTGTCAAAAGAGATCAAGGACATCGCAAAGGATTTATTTGGCACTCTTGCTGAAAATGAGATAGATCAGGTCATACGTTCTCAGATGACGACACCAGAATACCATGCTTTGAAAAGGATGTATAAGCAAGACTATGATGACTTCAAGTCGAGGCTGGATGGTAAACAAATTCCTCTTATTTCTGTGTCTTATTTGTCTTTTTAGATGCCGAGATGTCGTTTGTATCTCCTTACTGTCCAATTTCAATGACTTTAGTTTAATTTGATTCTGTCTTATTAGGCAGTATGTATATAGGTCGTTCTCACTTAGACACAATGTGAGTGTATCAGATTGTATCCTCTTGTGTTTTTAGTAATTTGATGCCCCCTCCAAATGTCTAAAAGAATATAGGAAAGCTGGTAATGCATGCTGAGTAATGGAAAACATGAAATGCAACATTTGCTAGCCATGATTAATGAATCTTTTATGCAACAATGATATATCTGAATAACGTTTTATTTTTTATCATCTTAGTCTTCTTTTCCGTTTTAGCATTGGAACAAAAATTTGAGAACTTTGAAGAGCAGAGAGACAAATGTATGTTTCCATTTGTTGCTAATATTGAGTATAACTTATTGATAAGACTTATGACAAAGTATCTTTAGCGTATTTAATTAATGTTCAAGCATTGCTTTTTGTTGAATAATTGTCTCTCAATTGCCTCCTATACAAAAAGTGTAGACAGAGGAATGTAGTATTTTGAAGCAAAGTGAGATATATGATATATATGATACTTTAGTTGTGTATATATATTTTATAATTTTTTCAATTATTATATTTTATATGTCATACTAATGATATTCACTAATTCTCTCAGTGTTAGAACCCATCACACAGGAAGCCATAGGTGAGTGGCATTTGTCATTTCTGTCTCATATCATTTATGGCCTGTGACGTCATTGTCATTCGTATTGTTTCAATGATCAATGAAGCCACTGTAATCATCATGATCATAAACACGATCATGAAAATCATCATTGTGATCATCAGTGCATTCCAAGCAAGTCATGTTATAAGTATGTATGTCTGCATGATCGTAATTACACACCATTCCTAATTAAGGAATATAGTGTCCTTATTTGGGATTGTACTCTTCTTTTGTTTACCCCTTGTGATTGCTTTGAATCATCAGGGGTATGTCAATGTTTGTATGGTCTTCGACAAACGAGAAGCCTTGTTTAGCAATCTCCGAGTTGTCTTGACTCTTTTCGAGATGGTGGTTGCAGAATAGTTTGCCATTGAAGCTAGCATCACTTGCTGCTTATCTTCTTAAACAGGTAAATCATTAAGGAACAATAATGGCTGGAAATCCTGCCTTTATGAAAGAAATAAATATTGATGGCATGGCATTTGATTTGTGGAGGGTAAATCTAACTTCCAAGTGTCGATCAAATATCAATTTGGTTACTGTCCTCTTTTAGTTTAAGACTTTACTATCCCAAAAGTGTCAACAGCACAAAAGCACAGTCGTAGCAATATTACGTTTAGAAATGAATCGCTTATCCAGAAACTGGGAAGTGGCATCATCATAAGTATTTGTAGGAAAAGAAATTTTAAAAAGAAATTATTTAATTATTAAGCTTCGCAAAATTCTCAATGAAGTATATTGAAGACCAAGTGGAAAAGTCCATAGGTAAAGCAATAGCTAAAGGGTAAATTAAAAGTCATAAATCTAATCAAAATATAGACTAGATTTACCGTCTGGTTTGTTCTTTCATGGATAGATCACTTTATCAAACTGTAAGTGGCTTTTTATTACATACTTAGTGGTATTTAGATTAGGACCATTATGCAAATGTAAAGCACCAGGCCATATGGTATACACTTATCTTATTCATTTAATAACAATAATAATAACGAATATTTAACAGATCCATTGCAGATGGCTTTTCACTGTTAAAGTTACAATATATAAATACAGTTGGCTAAAGGATGAAAAGTAAACTGTAATAATGAAGGCCAAAAGGAAAACCAATGTTTCTAAAAAGTTATTTGCGCTACTCTGCTGTACTAATTAGTAGTTTCTTTGAGAGGGAAAGAAAAATTTTGTAGTTTGAACAGTTCCTTATTACATGTGGCAGAGAGTTAAAAATTCTGACTGCATTGTCTTGAAAGGTTCCGCTCTCTCTAGGTATTTCTAGCGATATTGTGCAGTTTGATCTCAATTCTCTTTTATTTCTCCTTACATTTAATTGTAGATAGTCTAGTCTAGATACTAGATTTGGAGTGATAAATTTAATGTTTTGGCGCTATTTGGTTATATATCTCTGGAATTGTTATGCAGAAGCGGTGTGTATTATTGACACGCCTATGGAAAAACAAGGATTTAGGTGCTTGTGGTTATGCACAATAGAACCTGCTGTCCAATGTGTCGAGGGGTCCAAAATGGGCCTACATGGCCACCGTACGAGTTTTGATATGATCATCTGCCACATTTGGTACAGTGCACTAAAGTGGTGTTCAACATATAGCACTGATATTTGATAATGCCATTCCTATTAAACAGTAATGATGCATATAGTTTAATGCTCCCATTTGGGGAACCTCAATAGGCAGACTAGATATATCAGAGGTAACCAGACATCCTGTATTGGCTTGTTTCAAATGCAGTGTTTTCATAAACAAATCAATATATGTCCTTCATTATGTATTCGTTGTTTTCGATGGCTGCAAAATGGGAATCAGGAGCTTGGAAAGTTTGTATTGTATTGTAGCTGACTGAAAATTTCTAGCAATACCGTTGTCAATTTGAAACTTGGGTGGACCTTGAAGGATCCCAGGATTAATAGCAGATATTATGAGTATAGCATAGATCTGGTTGGAAATACGTTGCTTTTGAGTGCCTTATCTCTAAAACTTGGACAACTTTCCCTTTCCTTTTCAACTATGCATCCACAACATTACAATCAATTTTCAATGTTACAATCGTGGAAGCAATAGCTTGGCCTTGGAATGTATTGGCCCGTGTTTCTTATAGAGCTTGGAATTTAAAGCCTGTTTTTCTTTAATTCAAAGTGAGACAATTGCTACCTGTTAACTGCTTCAACTCGCCATAGCTGCTTCTTGTTAAATTGACCATTAGATTCTGGTAACTGTGAAATTGTCTCATGATTTATCTTCATGATTCATTAAAATGCTCCCTACACTGAAGACCTGTTTGTCATTGGTGACAGTTGCTCTGTAATTGTTTAACAGTAATCTTGTCTACTGTTTTTCATTAAATTCTGCTGATCTTCCACTTCTGCTGAAGAAAAATTCACTAAAATCTCATAGGAAAGAAGAGGCCAAGGATTTCTCAGATCACTGTCTTCTACCAGCAAGATTCAGACCCTCTGAGTTCATTCATTCTATTGCCCAATGTGAGACATCTGTTAACTAAGCACACTTCTGATCTGGTGTTTATTGCAACATTTTCGTCTATAATTGCCAATATGATGTTGTTTGATCATCAGTCCAGTCATTGGCATGTTGCAAATTTTCTTCTCTTTGTTTCCTCCGCTGCAGTTATCTTCAGTTTTTAACAGTTTATTGAACCTAGCTCTGTCCTCTTTCAACTTCCCTATGAAACTAATTACCATACACCCTTTACTTTGAAGCAGTCTTCTGTATAATATTTTGAGTACAATCCCCACAACCTGCTCGATTCATTGGAGATTTCGTCACTGGTAGCTCTTGCCAGTCTTTCGGAAATAACTTGTTGAATGTTAAGGTCATCTTAATTCTGCAATAGGCTACCTTTTGAGCCAATATGGCTTCTTCCATTGAGATGGTGGTAGCACTCTCAGTTCACTCCTAAAAAATGTAGATCATTCCCTGCACAACTCATTTGCTAAATTCCAAGTATTTTGAATAATCATTTTAAGAAAATGTAAATTAAAGTCAAGACAAAGGTCTTCTCATGAAAATCGACCAGGAACGTAAGGTTCTCCCCTTTCTTGCTCCTTTTCCATATCTATGAAGCCGTTCCTAACCCCCATAAGATGTTTTCTTCTCTACTTGACAAAACCCCACTGCTTCTTGGCAGCATTTGTAATTTGTTTGACAGTTTGTTTGATGATTATGTTCTTTATGTAATGTTGTGTAATTAAGTTAATCTCCTTATTGAAATTATTCAGTACCTTGTAGAACCCTTTTGGACCTTCATTGAATTCAGGGATTGCTCAATGTACCCCAATCTCAATTACTTCCCTTTCTACAAATACAATTGTTCATCATTTTGAAAATATACTACTTACTTACTGTTTGACTGCCTCCCTTTTGGCTCTGGTTTTATGACAGTTACTCCAAGCAGGTTGACAGTCATTGACTTCCATTCCTCTCTTTTGTTTGCCAATCGCACACAATCACAATAATTTAGATTCATCTAATCTTTGATATTGTCCATTCACTTTACCCTTGACCTTCCCTTGCCTCTTTTCCCTTGTATCTTCCCGTCCAGAATCACTCTCTGTATGCTATTCTCTCTTGTAAGGTGCCCAAAATATTTACATTTTCTTTTCTTTATTGATGATAGGAGTGTTGATGTTGCTTTAGCCAATTGCAAAACTTCAATGTTTGTTTTGTGCCCAATCCACCGTATTTTTAGCATTCTTCTCAGCATCCACATGTCAGAAGCTTGTAGTTTTGTTGTTGTTATTTTTGTTTATGTCCAAGTTTCTAAACCATAAAGGAATGTTGACCAAACGTAACATACACATATCCTTTTTCTGGTGTCAATACTTATTTTCCTTGATGTTAAGATTTTATTCATCTTTACGAAGGCACTCCTTGCAATTTCAATTCTTCTTTTAACCTCCTTCTTACACCTTCCATCGTCTGTAATGAGTGAACCTAAATATGATAGCGAACTAGTCTGTTGAATGGGACTTCCTTCTAATGTAATGTTTATTTTAGGAGATGGTGATGTCTTGCTGACTACCATTATTTTGGTTGTCTTGATATTCATTTGCATGCTGTATGGCTTTCCAGCTTTATTGCATACATTTAACAGCATTTGTAAATCGTTTGGGCAAATACACAAAAGGGCTGTGTCATCAGCATATCTTAAATTGTTAATGGTGATGCCATTTATCTTAACTCCGTTCATATTCTCCACCTCCCTAAAAATCTTTTCCTTGTATAAATTGAAGAGACTAGGTGACAGCATACAACCTTGTCGTACCCCTTTCTTGATTTCAAATTCAGTTGACACCCCTGATTCTCTATGAACTACGGCTGTTTGATCCCAATATAATTTAGTAATTATTTGCAAATCTTTACCATCTAGACCAATTTCCTTAAGACATTCTATTATTTTTGAATGCTTTACCATGTCAAATTCCTTAGAATGATCAAAGAAGCAAATATAAATATCCTTTCCCACTTTGATTGCTCTTTCGCGTATTGTTCTGATGCTGAATATTCCTTCTCTAGTACCTTTACCTGGTCTAAAGCCACTTTGCAATTTGCTAATCTCTTTCTCTATCCTGTCTTTAATTCTTATTTAAATGATTTTCAATAACAGTTTAGTGACATGGCTCATTAAACTTGTAGTTCTAAAAAATCTGTGCAATTCTGAGCTTTTGGTTTTTTGGGAATTGGAAGAAAAATTGACTTTCTCACTTCCATGGGAATATATCCAGAGTTATTAATGGTGTTGCATAAATTTGTAATTAAACCAGTATTGTCTTCACTCAATGCCATAAGAGCTTCAATTGGTATGTCATCTGGTCCTGTTGCTTTTCCAGATTTCAGTAGTTTAGTTGTACTTTCAACTTCTGCTTTTAGTATTTTATGTCCAGTAGTTCGCATAAATTTTGGCATGTCTTCTCTCTGATCCTTGTAAAGGTCTTGCACATATTCAACCCATCTTTCTGCAACTTTTTCATTATCGAATAAAATATGTCCATTTTTGTCTTTAATGCAGCCTGTAGATATCTTTTTCTGTTTGTATATGAATTGATTTACTTTCTTGTGCATTTCCTTTAGTCTGAAATGCTTTTGTAATTCTTCAATTTCATGACATTTATGATTTAACGAATTTTCTTTTGCTGTTTTGCAATCATTTTCAATCTTTATGTTTGGTTCCTTATGCATTTGCC
This sequence comes from Mastigias papua, assembly GCA_964019165.1. Classification (NCBI taxonomy): domain Eukaryota; kingdom Metazoa; phylum Cnidaria; class Scyphozoa; order Rhizostomeae; family Mastigiidae; genus Mastigias; species Mastigias papua. The sequence continues at coordinate 9,674,497 of OZ025271.1, read as the reverse complement.
TATCACTGCTTATGGCTTTTCTTCTTTTCATTGTATCTAGTCTGTCTTGTGTCATCCAGTGCCTTCTTTTTGTGCTACTGTTGGCTGGCAAACTTATTTTGAGAGCTTCTGATATAGTGTATTTAAACTCTGCCCAACTATTTTCAGCAGTCTCTTCATCTACTTGCTCACCGCTGGGATCATTTCCTAATACACCATATATGTTACGAATTTCAATATTATATTTGTCCCTATACTCTGGCTGTTTTCGTAGTTCCAACTCCAGTTGCTCTTTAACTCTGACTTTTCTCAAATTTTTCAATTTGAGAGAATATAGTCAATTTGATTCTATTTTTATCCATGACTAACTATGGGCTATTTGTACATGGTGGGGGCCCTATCTCTTCCATGGAGGCTGGCCACTAATCCTGTGCAAATGGGCTGTGCCCATGATGTGCCACACATCTTTCTCGTAGTACAAGAGCAAGAACTGCCTCCTGTTGTCCTGTAGCCACCGTTGACCATGGTTCAGCTCTTCCGCCAACTACAGGTACTAGTGTTGCTGCTGCCCAGCACTAGGACTAGGCTTATTTAAAGGCGGCCACAGGCGCCTTGTCACATTCTCTTCAAAAGGTATATGAGAGTTTTGAGTCACCTGAACTTGTCAACAGCCAGTTTCTCTCTCCCTCAGATGAATGTCGCTGTTAGTCCGGGGCTGCATATTCAAAATATTCGCAGCTAACCATCTCTTATGGCCGTTCCACTATCTGCCATCTGTGGACCCGACCCTAACCAGTTGCAGCTATGGTTGGGCCCTATCTCACTATATTATATGAATTCCAAATAAATTTGTGTATGAAGCTGTCAATGTGCACAACTTAAGCATTCATACACACTTGATGATTTTTTTGTGTCAATTAAGAATGTTTTGGCTATCATTTGATAGGCCACCGTGATTAATCCTGTCTCTTTCATCATTGATATTTGACCAACTTCATTTAGTACAACACAACTGGCAAACAACAGCCAATACAGATTCAATTGAACAATCTCTTGGCATTTATTTATTTTTAATTGAATGCATGCATTATGCATTATGGAAATATCAATGTTTGCCATTATCAATGCTGATTTGGTAAAGTGTAGCTACCCTCTGGTCCTTAGTACATGTTGAAGCATTCTTAAGTTTAATCCTTGTGATATATCTCTTCTGATTTCTTTACCTCCTTGATGGTAGTTCAATTCAGGCATTTCCTTGCAAGAACCCATTCATTTTTATCATACATATTACTTGTAGTACATAGCTTGTATCACATACTTCATACATTCAACGAGAAATTGATAAAGGCCAAGAGATGGTTGACGTGAACCTGCACCAGCAACTGCACAATTGAAATTGTCTGATGCAGCTAAAAGCAAACACTGTCCAACAAGTTTTACTAGCAGAAATGAGAAAATTTGAACAATTTATTGACTTTGTAGAAATATTATTGTAATGGAAAACATTCCTATAAATTTAGCAAAAGTGGTAACTTTTTTGAAAAAATGTTGCCATTTGGATAAGAGTTTTATAATCCCCGCAGGCATTATATCATTGTATTGCAGCCATGATTCGCTAAAGCTCTACAGAACTAAGATATATATTGTCGACGGTTGCTGTGTTCTTCAAATCAACTGCTAGTACTCGTAGGTACCTAATAAACGGAGGGGGGTCATAATAGTAGGAGGGTTGGAGAATGTTCGAAAATTTAATAGATGGGGGGGGTCGGAATTTCGAAAAAATGTCAAAATCTGTAAAAGCACAATTCCATAGAGGATATCTATGTATATACTGTAAGCATAAAAAATATCACGGGTGGCGGGGTGAGATTGTCTCACCAACAGGAGACATAAGGTGATTCCTTCCCTCCGCTAGCCTATGGGAAACCCTTGGGCAAGGTTGAGAACCCACCTAGCCCTCCGATCAGGATTATGTGAAGTCACAGAAAGCAGGTGACGGATGATGTGTTGAGCAGCTGAATAGTTTTTGGAAACTGGTCAGCATTTCAATGTGTTAGGCAGATGATACTACAAGACTAGTACAATGGCTAAGACAACCCGCTCAGTACAAGCACTGCTCCTATAGAACATAATTGCAACCTACTATAGGTATCTACTGCAAAAACAAATCATGGGAAAGGAAAGAAACAGATTAAAGATAACAGCATGAAGGGGGCTTCCAGTTCATCTGGAAGTTCCTCGCTCGGTAGGGTGGATTATGTGCGGCAGGTAACCCTCGACCGTTATCCAGGGACTATCCGCACCAGAAAACCAATGAAAATAGGAACATGGAGCACCCGAACAAAGCTGCAAAAGGGAAAACTTGATAATCTCAAACAGGAAATGGAAAGAATGAATCTTAACATATTAGGACTCTCAGAAGTCAGATGGAAGGGAGCAGGCCATATAACATCGGACAACTACACCTTCCTTTACTCTGGAGGAGATCAACACCAAAGATGAGTTGGCATGATTCTAGATGAAAAAACCTCAAAGGCCATCAAAGGATTTTGGACTGTCAATGACAGAGTCTTGATAGTAAAACGTAAGGCTACACCTTGTGACATTGGAATAGTACAAGTGTATGCGCCAACAGCTGATAAAGATGATGCAGAAATTGAAGAATTCTACGAAAATATTGAGACAGCAATGAAACAACTAAAGTCACAAGACATCAGAATAATAATGGGTGACTTCAACTCAAAAGTAGGGAAGGGGAAAGATGAAACCACAATAGGCCCATTTGGAATAGGAGAGAGAAAGGAAAGAGGAGAACGGCTCGCAGAATGGTGCAAAGAACAAAAGCTAGCTGTCATGAGCACTTGGTTTGAAAATCATCCAAGAAGATGCTGGACATGGAAAAGTCCTTATAATAGAAGCAAGAATCAAATAGACTACATCCTGATTCAAGAACGCTTCCGAAGCTCAATAACATCTTGTAGGTCCATGCCAGGTGCAGACTGTGGAAGTGATCATGTCCCAGTTGTCGGGACAATGCGACTAAAATTGAAAAAGTTGTCAAAAGTAAAAAGAACACAAAAACTGCAAATAAACATGCTAAAAACTGACGAAGAAATCAGAGAAAAATACAAGGTCCAAGTTGAAAACAAATTCGCTGGCCTGGATCAACTGACCACTATCGAAGAAAAATGGCAGATGATGAAAGATAGCATCAGCGAGGCAGCAAAAGAACATATTCCAACCACAGGTAAAAAAGAACACAAACGGTGGATGAACAAGATGATCTTGGACCTAATGGAAGACAGAAGAAAGGCAAAAGTTGATGAAAAGAAGTATAAAGAACTCGAAAAGCTGGTTAAGAAATAGTGTAATGAGGCCAAGGAAGAATGGATAAATGTGCAGTGCACAGAAATCGAAATGAATGTAGATATTGATAGTAAACGTCTGCACAAAAAGATTGGAGATGTGACAGGGAAGAAAACATCCACAAAAACAGGTTGCATAAAGGCAAGAGATGGAGAAATAATTATGGAAAAAGAAGACATTCTTAACAGGTGGTCAGAATATATTGAAGAGTTACACCATGATGACAGAGGTCCACCCCCACATATTACCAATGAAAATGGCCTTTCCATACTAGAAGATGAAGTAAGATTTGCACTCAGCAAGATGAAAAATAATAAGGCACCAGGACCTGATGATATCCCATCAGAACTGATATCAGCACTTGAGGATGTGGGAATTAAGGAAGTCACAAAACTATTGAACACTATCTATGACACAGGAGAGATCCCAACTGATATGAAGAAGTCCATCTACATTGCAATCCCTGAAAAAGCGGGTACGGCTGATTGTGAACAACATCGAACAATTAGCCTGATGTGTCATCTTACCAAAGTTCTCCTTATAATACTCATGAAGAGAATGAGAAATAAAATATTACCAGAAATATCAAAAGCACAATTTGGATTCATGGCAGACAAAGGTACTAGAAATGCAATCTTCACATTAAAAACACTCATGGAAAGATCCATCAAAGTCAAGAAAGACTTGTACCTCTGCTTCACCGATTATTCGAAAGCTGTTGACAAAGTACGACACTCTGATCTGTTTGATATTCTGGCAGGCTTACACATCGACCGAAAGATCTTCGAGTCCTCAGAAACTTATACTGGGAACAAGAGGCGGCCATTAGTGTGGACAATGACATCAGTCAATACAAACCAATCCACAGGGGTGTGAGACAGGGCTGAGTATTCTCGCCTGATCTATTTAATCTGTATAGTGAAATAATTCTAAGAAATATTTAAAATCATGAGGGAATCGGTGTAGGTGGTCACAACATCAACAACCTTAGATATGCAGATGATACCGTCCTTATCGCAGACTCTGAAGAAAAACTGCAAACAATTCTAACAACAGTAACTGAAGAAAGTGAAAAGTTAGGACTACAACTTAATGCAAAGAAAACTGAATGCATGGTCATCTCAAAAAAAGCTGTTATACCAAAATGCAACACAGTCTGTAAAGGAGACAAAATCAAACAAGTAAACACCTTTAAATACCTTGGCTGTACCATTACTCCAGATGGCAAGTGTGACACAGAAATCAAGAAGAGAATTGGACAATCTAAGACAACATTTAACAGCATGAAATGCATTTTCACCAATAATAGAATAAGTTTCACGACAAAGATCTGTGTTATGAGAGCTTATGTATGGTCCGTTCTTTTATACGGGTGTGAATACTGGACCCTAACCAAAGACACAGAAAAGTGATTGGAAGCAGTAGAGATGTGGTTCATCCGGAGAATCATGAAGATATCATGAACAAAAAGAAAAATGAATGCCGAAGTAATGAACATGGCTAGTTATAAAAGATCCCTCTTCAATACCATCAGAGAAAGACAATTGAAATTTTTCGGTCACGTGAGTAGGACTGATGGTATAGAGAAACTAATATGGAGTGGCAAAATATGTGGAAAGAAGTGCAGAGGATAAAATTCACTGATAGCCTAAACAAATTTGTAACAAACAAAGAAGGAACAAACACCGAGCTCTTGAGAAAGACTGAGAACAGAGAAAAGTGGAGAACCATGATCGTCAATGTCTGCAACACCAGACAAAACACCTGAAGAAGAAGAAGATAAAACATATCTCTGATATATTAACGGAGCACACAACTACAAACAATTTGTAAAAGTTGAAGAAAGAAAGGACAGCCTCATCTGTCAAATATTTGAAAATTTATAAACGGGGGTCCTAATAAGGTCCGGGGGGGCCGGAAAAAAGTCGAAAAATTAATAAGCGTCCCGGGACGTTTATTAGGAACCTATGAGTAATATGCCTTGAGCCTTGATGTACAGAATCAAGTGATTGTTATGCAATATTAGAAGACTAGCAGGAAACCATAAACGACCTGTTCTTGGTTATGAGTTGATCAGCAGACTTGAGGTAACCATGTAAAAAGTGACTACATAACAGTTAAGTTACCGTTCTAATGTAGAATGGAGGCTGCTGAAGTTGTACATGTCTATCACCTTTGGCGTACTTCATGAAGGAGTTATTTGGATGAAGGATTGTCATGTTCTTAATGATTTTGAGTTAGTTGCAGAGGATGCAAATCTTATATTTATTATAGAGGTCTGTTGGACACAGCTCAGTGTGGTCATAAAGCAACATAGATCTGTTGGAAGAGGTGCAATATACGTACATGTAGTGAAAGGTGCAGGGCTGAATAATTGAAATGAAATGGTGCTTGACCCTAGCAATATCTTTTGTATCAATCATTTTGCGCATCTCATTCTAACACAAACAGTATTGAAGGACATCAGGGCTCATACCATCGGAAAAAATTGGGACAAATCTTGCTTTTGAAGAAAGTCAGGAGAAGTCAGGGAAAGTCAGGAAGTTTTATTGAAACTTGAAGAGAGTCTGAAGAAAGTGAGAAATTTTTATCGTCCTTGCAGAATAATTGTTTGATGCCCAACAGACAACTTTACACATCGCACAGTTTTTGATGTTTCTTCTTCCTAATTGAGAAAGTAATTGACCAATGAGTCTCCTTTATTTACCCTATTTGGAACAATGTGCTCAATTACTTAGTGTAAGGAGATGGTTCAGTAATTTTTTAACACCTATTGTTCAGGAAAAGTATTGTGTACTTCTGATTTGTTGTCATGAAAGACACCTTCATTTTGAAGAAAAATGCCAGGAAATGTCAGGAAAGATATTAGACATGATGTGTATGAACCCTGGACATGATTTTTGTTTTTCAGCACTTTGCTTACATTCCATAGATGTTTGGTTTCTTGTGACTGTTTGTGTCTTTTAGCGTATCTAGCAGTGATGTTTATGATATCGTTAAACGTGGTGAATTATCTTATGTTCACTAAGAATGTTTTATTTAAATAAGCACGTCAAGTTTGAAGATCTAGAATGACACAACAGCCTATAATCCTATCTTCGATAGATTTGAGTTTCTTTTGAATACTTCAGTTTGGATCTAATATGAAAAAGCAGTACCGTTCCTAAGAGGTTTAGGGGATAACAATTACAGAAAAACATTGGATTATGAGGTATATGCTCAGAATTGCATTGATAAGTAAACAATATTTTATTCAACTGATCTTAGCTTGTCTCAACTATCAGTATTGGATCTTAAATTTTCTGACCGTGGCCTTTTGCCAGTTTGCATAAAACTAGTAAGAACTTCGTAAAATTTCTCTCAAGTTTGTTCTGAGGTCATTTCCAACATTTTACCACCAGTACTGTGGGATATATTACTGATTTTTTGTAGTACTACTAAAGCCTTGATTGTCACCTTTTTTAATTGAAAAAGACCATCATTGTTTGCGTTATATGTCAGTTGAATATGCTTTGAATGGTATCAACGATTTTACCGAGAATCTTAGGGCAAAGCAGGATTATAAATAGAGGAGACTCCAGGAGGGGTTCAGCTTCCTCTCTACTTCCAAAGATAACTATAATTTTACGTTTCTTTGTTGCCTATGCAACAATTGTGTACTAAAGAATATAATGAAATTTTTAAAACAGATATGACATGTCATTAAGTCCATAATTGCCTTAAGTGGCCAGTAGCATTAAATATTGCAGGAAAATTACATCAATGTATAAAAGAATCTGTGATTTTAGGCTTGGAGGCTGTTGCAGTTAATTTGTGATGCAGTAATTGATGTAATGGTAGAATCTGTGGTGCATTTATTTGACAGTTGTTCCTAAAGCGTAAATCATCATTTTGGAGAACGTCCTTTGCCTATATTACATTTCCTTTTTTTAAACAATTGAAGCTTTTCCACTTGTTGAAGATTGCAAAGGAGCGTATCATTTACGTTTTGATCAGCCAAGTCCTGATGATGCCTATGAAACTGTCTTTTAATTCATCAAAGATACTTCCAATGCTGAAGTCTTTATTGTTGGCGACAGTTGCTCTGTCACTCTTTAATGATAATGATCGTATCTAATGCCCCTCTTTATATTAATTTTCTATTTCTATGGTAAAAAATTTCACTAACATCCTATGGCCAAGTGAGGGGCACGTATGTTTGAGAGCACTTTATTCTACCAACTACATTCTGAATCCTGCTCTCCTTCACTTGTCTCTCCAATTTAAAACATCTTTCCACCATGCCACCCACTGATACCGTTTTGTTCTTTTAAGCAATGCATTTTTCGTCAATGTTTGATAGCTTGTGTAGCCATGACATGTCTGAAATATGTTGTAGTCGATCGGAACTGGAAAGATCTCTCAGTAATTGTTACAGTAGATGGACTTGTGAAAAGAGAAAGTGAAGAGCTGAAACGACTTTCGAACATCAAATCAACCACAACTACCAGTGCTCTTTTATCTTTTGACTTTCCCAGGAAAAGCCCCTCGCTCTGAAGTAATTTGTTCTGTATAATATTTTTTCCCTTTCCCAATGATTACCTTTTCTGTTCACTTCCTATATCAGAATGTTTCTTCTTTACTGTTGTATCTAGCAATCTCTTAGGTAGTTGAACACAAAGTTGGATGTCTTCATCCTTAAATCTCTCAATCCAGCTTATCCATAGCATTCTCATATAGCACCAGAGCTCAAACTGCGGGGTATTTATCTGTTGCTGCTTTTCTTTATCCAACTTCCGCTCCAGTATTTGGTTATTAAGAAAGCCATTGAATTTAGCAGTCTTGCTTTGTCTTGAAGAGCATTCCCAAATGCGTAAGCTGTTTAATATACTCCAATAACCCATTGACAACTTGTGTGTTGTCTATGTTATCATCTTCTGCATTTATTGTGTTATCACTTTTGTCTTCTTAGCTTCACATGACAGTCCTACTCTCTCTCTGAACTCCTGCTCGCTAACAGCATCTGCTAACTCTTGCATTTCTTAATTGGATGCTTGTAAAAATGTGAATTTGGGTTTCATTGAAAATAGGAGGCCGGGACTAACTATTACATCTGAAGTTAATGAATCTTCTACTCTCTCTTTCCTGTCGTCAGGAAAGTAGTAATTTGGTGAGGGTTTGCATTTGGATGGTATGGATTTTTCAGAATTTTGAATAGACAGGGGGACGAGAGTACCAATTCTCAATGTGCCACCTAACATTTTATCATGTGAAACTATATGAAACTCTTTTGTGTGGTTGATACCACAAAGGTATATATTGGTTTTGTTTCCTTTCACTGTTCTTCTTTTCTTTTCACCATTTTCAGATTGAGGATTGAATACTTGCTTCTGAATGTGGACAATAACCTTGCTTGTTCCTCTGGAAAATGTTGGTCCAATATTGTTATTTATCCTTTGCCCATTTTCTTCATAAGTATTTTGATGCTATGGCTTATTGAGCTTGTTGGTCTGTTTTTGATGCAAACAGAATTCCCGCTCCATGAGAAGTGAAACATGAAGATATGGCCTGATACAGCTATTGTTGTTGTCATTAAAGGGGGAGAAGCATTACCTTAAATCACCAAATTGGGCCTGTGGGGCTTACGTATTTCTGATAGTTCTGGACAGGGTCTTATTTGAGAGGAAGACTTATTCAAGGGGTGGGAGCTCACAAAATTGCTTAACACCTGTGTTGTGAAAAGTTCATCAGAACTTTTTAGCTCTTCATATCATAAGAAGAGTCTGTATTTAGGCATTGGTGTTTATCATATCTTCATTATCATCTGGGATCGTGGCTTTTTAGAGGAGAGGTGCATTTAACATTTTAATTTCTAGCATTTGAATAAACATATTTATATATATAATAAATACATGTAAATATTAAATGCATAGATGAACATATATATAACCTATGAAGTTTTTGACGAGAACTTTTTGATAAGGGCATTTTCGGTGGGTTTCTGCCATCTCCAAGAACTCTGCAGTTTCCAATTCTCACTGATTTTAACTAACGGGTGCAGAATATTTGAATAAAAATTGAAAAACTAAGCATTGAAATTTGCACTAAGGTATCAGTAATTTATAATTCTAGAAATCCAGACGGTTTAGACTTGGACAAGGTCTGAAAATTTTTCCAATGACAATTGGGGGGGGGGTTGGGGGTGGAGTATAAAACTCTGTGGAGAGTTTTGGATTCATATGAAATCCCCTAAAGAAAAGTTCTGGAGAAAATCAGCTCAATGATATACAGAAGTCTATTGACAAGCAGAAATCTAAGTAGGAACTTTAACAGCCAAAGGGTTTCTGTAACAATGTTTTCTTGTTTACCAGTCTCTAGGTAGTCTTTGCACTTTGCAAAATGATGGTGGCAGAATATTTTGCCATTGCAGCTAGCATTCTTCTAACGATAAAGTATTAAAAGAACAAAAATGGCTAGAAATGATATGTTTAGAAAAGATATGGTATTTGATATCTGTAGGACAAAATCATACTTCTAAATAGTGATCAATGCTGCTTGTCAATTTGGCTCTACTGACCTCTTTAGTTCGAGACTATGCTATCACAAAAGGGCCACCAGCACAAAAGCAGTCCTATTAAGAACACCAGTAATATTATGTTTAGATATGAATCGCTGATCTAAAGTTTGATATTAGATCTTACCATTACCTGACACAGGTCTATTTGCAGATATTTTCCCTTTGAATATCCATAATTCTTCTCTACAATCAGCTAAGTCACTACGGAATCCCATGAGAAGCGAGCGCACGCGCTACTGGTCATTGTGAACAACCACTACTGGCGTTCGGCAGCGTGTGATTTGCGTCTGACAAGATTCGTAAGTGCTGTAATTTGTTTATTGATAATGATCCGTATTCTTTGTTATAGTTATATACAACCACTTGATTGATCAAATTGTATTGGTTGCTATCGATTGTGCCTTTACGCTAGAGGGCTTGTTGCTTTATTTACAGGTTTCCACAAACATTGAGCCTAATCGATTTATTCCTGAGTTTCTAGGTGAGGAATGGTTTACAAAAACTCTGGATATGGGCAATATTGACCTATTGCCACTATTGCTAATGAATGAATGTTATTTTCGTCCATAGAATTGAACCAGTTGTTGAAACACTGCTCCACTGGAGAACACAGTTTGCCTAACGGGCATAGTGAGAAACGTCCAGCGGACATGCACATTTGCTAGTAATCTGCAATTGGCATTTGCATCCCACGAACTAACCGTTGTGTATTAAGCTAGGTTCATTACTTACACCAGCTCTACCAGGGACCCTAGCAGTTTTGCCAGTGAGGTAGATTTATTGCTTATATTAATTCTACCAGAGACCCTGAAAGGTTACCTAACGGGCACAGTGCTCGTAGTCACATGGCAGAATGATCTCTCGTCCACTGGACATGCACATCTGTGGGTAATCTACCATTGACATTTTCATCCAACGAACTAAAGATATTATCAAGCTAAGTTTATACCTTATACGAGCTTTACCAGGGAATTCAGCAGTTTGCCTATTAGATAGATCTATTGGTATACCAGCTCTACCAGCGAACCTAAAAGTTTGCCTAACTGGGACTGAAAGTAGCCATGTGGCAGAATGACCTCTTGTCCACCGACCATGCACATTTGCGAGTAGTCTGCCATTGACTTTTTCCTCCAAAGAACTAGACATATTTTAAATCTAGGTTTGTTGTTTATACGAGTTCTGTCAGGGAACTTAGCAGTTTGCCTACGAGCACTGCCTACGAGGTAGATTTATTGCTTATACCATATCTACCAGAGAACCTACACATGTGCCTAACGGGCGTATTGAAAGTAACCACATGTCAGAATGATCTCTTGTCCACCGGACATGCACATTTGCGAGTAATCTGCAAGTGACATTTTCATTCAATGAACTACACATTTTATCTAGCTAGGTTTATTGCTTATGTCCGCTCTACCAGAGAACTTAAAAAGTTTGCCTTTCAGGCATGATGAGATCACCACAGGCCAGAATGGCCTTTTACCCACCGGGCATGATACCTTTGCAGGGTATGCAGTTTTCGTCTTAGCCCACAGACTGAAATCGTGATTCTAATGAATATATGGCAAACCTCTCCCGGAGAGGCTGAAAATGTAAAAGTGATGCATGATGAGATGGATGATACTAAGCAGAACGATTTTAGTCATTTGTATGTAGGTAGAAATTACATGACTCGGGAAAAGGGCCCATGTGTTGTATATTGCTTGTTAGTTTACGTAACTCTAAGTATCTTAGATTGATAAAGCATTACTGTAACATTAAACAGACAGGCTAGCTGCAAGTATTAAGTAATGTCTCTCCCCTCTTTTTGTGACACACTGATCGCATTTCACATTCAAAAACCGGATGACAGCTTAACAGGACGGGGGTACATGATAGCAGCTGTTTTACTGTGAGAGAAACAAGTTATTTAGTCGATTGCGTGTCTTGGCGAGAAACAGCCCACCGTACAATGTTGCCCGTCAGTGTGCTTTTGTGGCAAAATTTGAATGATCTTTTAGGTTCAATCACTTCATATGACTCCATAATGTAGCTTCATACTTCCGGCTTAGCGAAGCCTCAGGAACTTGTTAGTTCTCCATGCAGAACGTCCGTCTACTATAGTGCACAGTGGGTAATGTTTGGCTTGCATACTCTCTAGTAGGGTAGCAACAATTCTCTCGCACTGTGATTTATAACGACTAGTCATCGACAGTCACTACTCCGAAATCCTAACTCCCAGCACCATAGAGGAAACTATGCTGAATAATGTAGAAAGTATGCAGAATTCCCGATAGCAAATTCAATGATATTCACCCAAATTATAAACTATTATGTGCATGTCAGTATGGCTGTGTTGCTGGCAAGGTTCTTTACATTTGACATGTTGCAATAAGAGCAAGCGAATGATGAGAAGATACCATCTTATGTCGCAAGGGCGAAGATCAAGTTCTATGCTACCATTATTCGATATGTGTATAAATAGATACAAATATCATACTGAAGACAGTATAGATGTATTACTACAGGACGTCATGGTGTTATTGACCTTACATATTCGTATTATGGCATTCTACTTGTCAATCTGCTACGCAATCACTTGACTACTGTATTTGTTAGGTTCATTGTGTCATTCTGAGGAAACAATTGAGCACTCTACTGAGAGATAGCCATGACGCCATGCTAATACTACGTAATAACTGGAGGAACAGAAGTCTCCTTTCAGATGACTTACATAGCCTATTGGATAGAAGCCATCCCTCTCTCTCGATAGTTTTGAGCTTTTGTATTATCGACAGATACCATAAAAAATTAATTTTTACTAAAAATGAGTTCATTTGAATTTATTACAAAGTTGTCACTATGGTCAACTAAAGTGGCAATTCACTATATACTAAGATGCCTAAAATGCAAATGAGCTCCACCATTGTTCCCATCAAAAGTACCGCCAGTTGCCGCGTGATGTATACTTCTTCTGCCGTTCTTTTTGTATTGTGGTGAAAGTTCTCCCATCGTTCCGATATGGTCTGAATGGGTGCCGAACTTTTTCTGTTAATTTTCCCATTTTTTGTCGCCGAGATATTCCACTTTCATTTTCGCCATCTTCTGGCCTTTGTCTTTCGCCTTTTGTCCTCCATTGTTGTCGTCCCCATGGATAGGCTGCTCTTTTGGTAGCACAGGCAGTTATCGCTCGGGTTGCGCTTGATGGCAGTTGTTGAGGAGAAATTGGTTGCTTCTCCTACCAGGTAAGTTGCTCTTTTCGTGCTGAAAACGTTTCATATATATATGCGTGTATTTGCTTCATCTAATATGTGCGCTTTCTACTGGTTTGGTCATGTTATGTCGAAGTTTTCGGCGATATTCCAAGACCCTCCCCCGTGGGTTTATCGCCATTACAGAATTTCGTTCTTTTCATGGCAGGTGAGTCGCTACTTTCGTACAAAACATTTCGACTTCAGTTTGCCAATTAGTCCTTTGTCGCATGTGTGCCTTGCCTACGATTATAAGCTATATATCTCAATGTTTTCAGCGAAGTCGCACGACCCTAACTCGCTGGATTATCGCCATGACAGTTGCTTCCCATACCGTTCTACTCTAATCCCTAAATCACCGTGCTATTCGTTCTAAATTGTTATTAAGTATCAAGGAGAAGTATACAGGGCGGATTTGCAGTTTAGGGTTCCAGCCAAATCGCTGTAAATTCTATACGAAATTACTCCTTACGATGCAGAGAGTCGAAACAGACGATAAAAAGTGGGGTACTACTTACCAATTACTTATTTACTCTTATTTTTCCCTCGCTCAACAGTGAAATCCCTTTGTCCTTTAAGAAACTTCCGCCTGTTCTACAACTAACGCTAACCCTAACCCTGACCCTTACCCTACAAAAAACCCTAACCCTGACCCTAACCCGAACCCAAAGTAATTGGTAAGTAGTTCCCCACTTTTTATCGTCTGTTTCGACTCTATTGATCGTAAGGGGTAATTTCGTATAGCATTTACGGCGACTTGGCTGGAACCCTAAACTGCAAATCCGCCGTATACAGTTGTATTCTCTGCTATTTTAGTGTATATTTCGCTAGGATGCACTGGAGATCACTGCAATCGGGTAGCTTTTACTTTGGGCAGTGCCCTCAAGGTCATAGTTTGCCCCTTGACTTGGAAGGAACTATTGTAAGTATTTTCTACCAGGTGAGTGGTTTTCTAAAGCTATTAAGGTTGGTTTCAAATTGCCTGTCGTTGCTCTGTTCACTGTGTGTAACTTCTATAGTATTTTGGACGCTTATGTTCACTAATGTCAGCGAGATTACTAATAGCTTCTCTCCTGGATTTTCCGCCATGACAGTTCCTCTCCAACACGATTGATGTTCTTCACTGTTGCTGGGTGAATTCAAGCGAACTTTCGTCCCTCTGGTACCAGGTGAGTCGTTTTTTCCTATAATAAGGTTTGCTTTTAGATTGCCTTTATTTATTCTCTCTACTAAATCCGTTTAATATTGCACAGGTTAAATCATTATTTTGGGCAGCGAGATTCCTCAACCTTCCCTTGGGAGTAATTCGCCATGACACTTCCTCTCCGATCAGATTGAATTTACTCTCTAGATCGTTGTGGGTCGTTTACAACATTCTGATGAAATACTTATTATATGTTTACTGTTGTATTCCTTGCTGGATTGCTATATTTATTGCTTGAATTTAATGCATGCGTAGATGGGATAGGACATTGTTGTGTTTCCTGATGAATTGTGGTACAGGGGCTACTGAATATGGTCATTGCTGAATTCAGTTGGGCCTGGGTTTTTATTGTGTTATTTTATTGTAATAAAGGTGTAGGTTTTTATAGGTAATATAACTGTTATCAGACGTATCCATTCCCCTCAGTTCAGTCATGGAGGCAACTGCCCTGTGTGTTTGATTCTCATTGCCAGTAGCCAAGAAACATCTAAATACGGTTTGTACAGAGATGTCCAAAGTTTGTGTAATTTATTTGCTAACTATTCTTAATAGTATTCCTATGCTATTTTGGTATTCTTACACTCTTTATTTTGTTGTAGGTTGAAGATAGAAATGCGAGGGGATTCCCAACTTGAGATCACGATCGCAGAAACCTCTCATCCTTTTGTTTGCGAACAATAGTGTTTACACAAGGCCGCAAGTTTGCAGTTGAGGGCGTGTTTACAAACTGGATGGATATCTTGCAATTCTTCGTGGAATTTCGTCGCTTTTCTATAAGGTAAGTGGCTTATTTCATTGACAAGGTTTCGATATAGTTTTGCCTGGATTGTTTTGTTTAGAATGATCGCTACTTTCCCAGCTAGACGAGAGTTAGTGCTATGTTTTGAGGGAGATTCCATACGATTGCCTTTGCTCGGGTGTCATATGATCATGGCAGTTTCTATCATGGTCGCTTGATTTTCGCCTTTAATTTACCGTTTTGTTACTACAGAAGTTTCGGTATAATATTTAGTAGATGCTTGCTGTATTATTTACTGATATACTAGGACTGTTAGCGTGCTGGTAGTACTTTGTCTTTGCACGAGATTTTCAGTGAATTATAACTGAGTAGTTAGGCCGCTTTGTTTACGTTTGAGATGTTGTCAGTCACTTCTGCTTAGCTCTTGCTTTGTAGGATACACTTATTGTAAGCTGGAGCGAAGATATTATTCAACTTAATCCTTACATTAGTGGAGTGTAATAGCTCTCTTTCCCGTTTGGTTTCCTTTCAGTATTTTGAGTAAGGTGCTGCGTGTCATCTCTCTAAACGTGTGAGGGGCGTTTCATATTACTCTCAGTCGCCATAGCTGCCGTGGTACACTTTATACTGTAAAACACTGGGGTATTTATAGTTAAAAGTGCCAAGCCTTATACGGATATTTTATCTACTAATTCGCTGATAATATGGTGTATAGTACCGTGCGTTTTACGGTAGTTGCGTCTTGATGTATTTACACTGATATTGTATTCTAAGTTAGCTTTGTATTCAACCCACATAAGTAACTCATTCACAAGGCTTCATTCAGTATAGTACTTTAGTAATTTCCTATGTACTAACAGCAGTCTAACACCCTTTATTTACAACAGTCTATTATTTGTCTTCACTATATGTTTTAGTGTTTGGTTGAATTTGCATGTGGGCACTTTGATACTAAATGATCTTTTCCTGGCAAACCAGCTCTGTGCCTTGCTGAGATGATTTGTTATAGACACCATTAATGATTTCCATAAATCATTCTGCACATGATAACATTATGTTTGTTGGTGAAGTAGTTTTGGATATTCTAATCTAAAGTGACACGCTGTTACCACGATAGAAGTGGCACCTTAGAAGAATGCCTTTATACCGGTTGCGTTTAGAAAAATCTATGATATTGTGAGGAGTTAATACATTCGTCTTACTTTGCAAAGGAAATTCATTAGAAACATGAAAGGTAATCAAAGGGATGATTTGCAAAGGGGAGGAAAGAACGAGAATCTCCAAGATCTGTCTTTTACTGATTTGGCCAATGCAGACAAAGAATTGAAGAATGATACAGACAAAAGAAGTTAATTGTGTTTAATTAAATGAAGGATTGATAATTCCTAATCGGAGGAGCATTGTCCTGAAATGTAGACTATAAGTAGAAAAGTTTCAAATATATTATAAGCCCACTGACTTGTAACTTCAAACTGCTAAATGTGTCAAATTAATGTCACCCCGTATTTAATGCTTCTATCGTTCTTAATTAAGGAGCAAATTGCGCCTCAATTCAAGATGTGGTTGTTTGTAAAAACTGGTTGAACTCAATAACAGGCAAGGACAAAACAGGTAAGGTAAAGTGGCCGTATCATATCCGCCAAATGTTTGAGACCTCCACTTAGGCCTCAGGTCTCCCTACCAAACCGACCAATGAGCATGCAAAATGGGCCTACATGTAACTATGGAACGCGTGTGTGATGAGAATCTTGCATGATGATTGGTCAATTAGGTTTGGAGAAAATAGATCTGATCAGACTCTTAATCCAACAACTCTCTACGCTATATTATTCTGACTGGGAGAATGGAGAAACAAGCCAGAGTTTGGCAGCAAATTCGAATGTCTCTATATACTAAAATGCCAAAATGCAAATGAGCTCCACCATTGTGTACATCAAACGGGCTGGTACCTGGTGTTGTGACGAATACTTCTTCTAGAGCTGTGTGATTATTAGGCTCAAACGTTGGTCAGAGGCCCCAGTTGTCGAGTAGGCCAATTAATTTTTTTTTCAAATTTTTATCTCTTGATTTCGCCGAGATATTCCAATTTCTATTTCGCGAATTTGAGGCCTTTGTGTGTTGCCTTTTGTCTTCCATTGTTATCGTCCGCATGGAAAGCACTGCTCTCACTCCAAGGCGTGTTCGATCGGGATCAAGTTTGCTGCTGTTTTCAGGAGAATTCTGTTGGGTTTCTACCAGGTAAGTACCTATTTGTCCTACCAAAATTCTATTCTTTAGTTCGCTTATATATTCTTCCTCGATTGCCTGCGTTTTCTGGTATTTTAAACGATTTGTTTTCATGTATCGAAGCAGTTTCCTATGCCCTCCCTCGCGTGTGTTATTCGCCATGACAGTTGGGCAACTAATTCATCGCTTTATTGCTATCTGAAGATTCGATTTATCATTGCCAGTCTTTATTCAATGAAATTATAGCACTGCTGCCTTTTAGATGTGATTCACGGGTGATGTGAGCCCTGTTATTTACCTGTTTTGTTTCAGGGCAGATTGGAAGAGCTTCCCTCCGGGGCATTCTCGCCATGACAGTTCTTCTCTATCCGTTTGATTCTGTTCGCCAGATTTCAATGCTTTAACTGGTAAGTTGTGCTAACAGATTTAGCTGATGTTTTATGTTGCATTCCTTTGTGTATTAGGATGGTGTTTAGCTGTGTTACCTTCCCTTTTAAATAGGATAAACCGAACATGAAACTCCCAGTTCGGACATTGTTTGAATGCGACTACTGTTCCAGTTGGTAGTTGTGGAAAATTTTGTGGTTCTGCTACCAGGTGAGTCGTTTTCTAATGCTATAACGTTTGATGTCAAAATGCCTGTCTTTCCCCTGTCCTCTGTGCGCACTTTCTATAGTATTTTCGACACTGATGTTCAATATTGTCAGCGAGATGGCAATAGCTTCCCTCGGGGGTTTTCCACCATGACAGTTCCTCTCCACCACGTTTTATGTTGCTCTCTCATGGTGTTTAAATTTAAGCGAACTTTTGTCCTTCTACTACAAGGTAAGTCGTTTTGTCATGTAATAAGGTTTGTTGTCAGATTGCCTGTAATTTATCTGTCTACTTTACATGTTTCATTAGACACATAATGTCAGTATTTTGAGCGAGATTCCTCTAGCTTCCCTCAGGGGCATGTCGCCATGACACTTCCTCTCCCATCAGATTGATTTTAGTTGCGAGATTGTCTTGGTTCTTGTACAATATTAGGATGAAGTGTTTACTGTCCTATTCATTGCTAGATTGCTGTTTATACCTTGAAGTTAATGCGTGCGTAAAGGAGATACGAAATCCTTGTGTTTGCGTATGAATTGTGCTATATGAAATGCTGAATTTTGGGCATTGATGAAGTTTTTTAGGTTTAAGTTTGTAGTTGTATATGTGATGTTTGGTAAAAGGTGAAGGTCTGTTGAGTTATATAATTGTAAGTAGAATGTTAGGTTCCCCCTCAGTTCAGTGAAGGAAGCCACTGCTCTGTGTGTTTGATTATCATTGCCAGCAGCCACAAAATATCTTAACACGGTTGTACAGAGATGACTAAAGTGTGTATATTTTATTTCCTAACTTTTCTTGCTATTATTCATATGATGTTGTGGTGTCCCTACACTCTTTAGTTTGTTGTAGGTTGTAGATAGAGATGCGAGGGGATTCCCAAGTTCAGATCACGATCGCAGAAACCTCTCATCCTTTGTGTCCGAACAATAGTGTTTACACAAGACCGCAAGTGTGCAGTTGAGGGCGTGTTTACAACGCGGAAGGATGGATGTCTTGCACTTCTTCATGGAATTTTGTGCCGTCTCTATAAGGTAAGTGATTTATTTCATTGACGAGGTATCGATTTAGTTTTGCCAGGATTGTTTTGTGTAGAATGGTCGCTACTTTCCCTTTTGGAAGAGATTTAATGCCATTGTTTGATTGAGATTCCATACCATTACCTCCGGGGCCCTATGATCATGCGAAGTCCTTTCATGTTCGCTTGATTTCCGCCTGCTAATTACTTTTTGGTTACTACAGAAGTTTCGGTATACTGTTCAGGGGATATTCACTGTATTATTTACTGATATACTAGGACAGTTTAGCTTGCTGTTGATACTTTGCATTTGCGTGTGAGTTTGAAAGAAGTACCTATGAACAGTTAGGCCCCTCTCTTTAGATTTGATATGTTATCAGTCACTTCTGGTTGGCTCTTGGTTTTTATCATACACTTATTGTAGGCTGGAGCTAAGATGTTGTTCAAAGTATTCCTTGGATTATTGGAGTGTAGTAGCTCTCTGTCCCGTGTGGTTTTTGTAGCAGTATCTTGGGAAAAGTACTACGCTTATTCTATCTAAAACCTTGAGGGGTGTTTCAAATTACTCTCAGTCATGACAGCTAATACCTGTCTTATTCTCAGGAGAACATGTAGTATTGTGAATCACTGGTATATTTATGGTTAAAAGTGCCAGGTCTTCTGCAGATATTTTATGTACTAATTTGTTGATACTTCGGTGTATAGTATCATGCGTTTTCAGTTTCTTCCTTTTTGATGTATTTAAGCTGATATTGTGTTCTAAATTAGGTTTGCAGTCAACACACTTAAGTAACTTATTCACAAGGCTTTTTTCAGTATAGTACTTTACTCATGGCCTAAATATTTGCAACAACCTATTGATCTTTATTTTACAATCGTTGTGTTCAGTATAGATTTTAGTGTTATTGTGATGGACTGAGAGTATGGTTACTTCAATCGTAACTCTTTGTTTCCTGACAAACCAGCTCCCCTCCATCCTAAGATCATTTGTTATAAAGACCATTAATGATTTCTATACATCATTCTGCACATGATAATATGGTTTTACTGGATCAAGTAGTAGATAACAATGATTTGTATTGAGTAGGCTTGATTCCTGGAGCCCCATAGTCCAGTCTGCACCCCAATTACCTGTATTGTTTGTTATCAAGTGTTATGAGCGGCTTACTGTAAAAGAATATTATGTATAAAGGGTTATGTTACACTCAAACATACTTTTTCAGTTTGGAATCATGTATCTCTAGCACACATAATGAATAGTCTTTAGCTTTTATAAACCTGAATTATGGAATATCTCTAGGTATAGTCATTGCATAAAATCTACTTGAATGCCTCATGCTAACTATTATTGGAGTTTGAATGAGATTGCTGGGTGCGCCTAGGTGACAATGGTATTGACACATTTCAGTTGATATCCTTAGATGAAACATGTACCAATATAGTACTTTATTGTCTGCCTGTAGGATTTTTGTTAATAGCCTGTGTCACTTTAAGATATTAGTTGTTTCCGCTACCATTACTAATTTTTAGATATCATTCTGCATGTGATATGTTGTTAAAGTGTTGTAGTAGGTATAGATGACTACCTTATTTTTATTGTACTTAATTGACATATCAAGCCCCCCTCTCAAATACACCTGTTATTATTTATTTGATGTGATGATGTAAGCTATAAATTATATAATTCACTGAGAGGTGTTGCAGCTTTGTGTTTGACAAGAGGTTGTGACTCACTTGCATGATGTTGGTCCATAGTAGTGTTACTTTTGAGTTTGCTGTAGGATTACAAGGCAATATTATTTCAGTTTTAAACACTTAGGGAGCAGTCATTAAGTATCATGTGGAGGGGGTGGAGGCAAATGATACAATAGGTCCAAAGATTTTGTACCCCAGTGGACATGAAAAAATTCTAGACCCCCTGTCTGGGGAAGCTGAGTATTTTGCTGCCCCAGCTATACAGATTAAATACTTTGTGGAGCCTATAAGTTAATTTTTGTTATTGACTTTATTATGTGAACATCATTACTTTTTTTGGCTAGATTAGTTGGTGATCCTTAGAAACAGTATATGTGTTAAAATATATGCCTTCATTCTACCAGAAGTTGATATGCAACTTTGTGGGATTACTAAGAAATCATGATTCACTTATTTACATAACTTTAACCATGATGTATGCATTTTATTGTATGATATAGGAATAGCAAGCAGTTCATATATTCTTTTATAAACTGGAACTATGGAGTCTTCTCAGATTGTAGACTGTTTACAACTAAATATAATACCTCTCGATAAATTATATAGCTGTCTGGATAAGGTAGTAGACTATAACCATGTATATAATGCTACATTAAAAGTATGTGCGTAAGTTGTACTTGACGTATGCACCCTCTGCCACCACAATAAGCACTTTTTACGCTTGACATCCGATGTTGTAATTTCAGGCTTTATAGTATATCTCATTCATTGGCTTTACATCTTACTATGTAGAATATGATGAAGTGATGTTGTATTACCAAGCAATATTCTTATTTTTATGACCTTACAGTATAGGTCCTTTGAGGTAGTATAATTGAATTAGATCTAATTTATTGGATCTTATTATGTAACATAACAGATTGGATGAGATTAATGGCTGAAACCAGATAGAGGTTGCAGTCATACCTCTCATTTGATGTGACATAATATATGTCCTATAAAATGTTTATATTATACAGCAACATTCTATAAGACTCCTTACGTTAGGATTGAGTAATGCAGGAGATGTTTTGTGATGTATTTCTATGTATACCTCATTGTACAGACCACTTAAAACAGTTATATACTTAGTTCATGTAATGCAGACTAGCTTAGTACTGATAGCCCGCTAGACGCGGGCTCCCCTACCCCAGTTCAAATGTTGCAGATTAGCCTTGGAAAGACTAACGCAGTGCCCCCATCCAAGCTGCATGGTCCGCATTGTTGATGAGCATGGATGACAAAGCTCGCACAGGATCATGGGAGGATGACGTCATGGGCCTCTGCATTGGAGCACGTGACATCCGGCTTTGCAATGGAGAAATCAACAAAAATTTGCGAGACAAAATTGTGCAAAAATGCTCGGATACCTGCGCTAGGCTATGGGGCTTTTTGATTTTATTCTTCATCTTCTACAGCCCCATAGCCTAGCGCAGGTATCCGAGCATTTTTGCACAATTTTTTCTCGCAAATTTTTGTTGATTTCTCCATTGCAAAGCCGGATGTCACGTGCTCCAATGCAGAGGCCCATGACGTCATCCTCCCATGATCCTGTGCGAGCTTTGTCATCCATGCTCATCAACAATGCGGACCATGCAGCTTGGATGGGGGCACTGCGTTAGTCTTTCCAAGGCTAATCTGCAACATTTGAACTGGGGTAGGGGAGCCCGCGTCTAGCGGGCTATCAGTACTTCTCTATATACTAAAATGCCAAAATGCAAATGAGCTCGCCAATTGTTTACATCAAAAGGACCGGCACCCTCCACTGTTATGAATTCTTTTTCTAGGGTTCTCTCTGGATGTGCCTGAGAATTATGATAGTAGTTGAAACTGGTGAGTTATGGTGCTTTCTTGATTTTCAAGTCTGTATCTTCAAGTTTCGAGGAGATATCTCAGTTTCTCTATCGCGATTTTACTGGCTTTGTCTCTCCTCTTTTGTCCTCCATTGTATTCGTCCGCACGGAAGGCACTGCTCTCAGTACAAGGCGTGTTCGATCGGTAGTTGGTTAGCTGTTGTTGCTAGATGAATTCCGTTAATTTCTACCAGGTTAGTAGCTATTTCTCCTCCCTAAATGCTCTACTTTAGTTGAGTTATAGTGCCTTGATCGATTGCCTGCATTTTCTGCTGTTTTAATCGATTTGTTTTCACGTATCGAAGCACTTTCCTATGTCCTCCCTCGCGTGTGTTATTCGCCATGACATTTGAGCAACCAATTCGTCGCTTCATTGCTGTCTCTAGGTTCGATTTAGTATTGCCATGTTTTATTTCATGAAAGTATAGTATTGTTGCCTGTCAGATGGGATTTATGGGCGATTTGAGTCCTGTATTTACCTCTCTTTGTAGGCAGATTGGAACAGCTTCCCTCTGGGGCATTCTCGCCATGACAGTTCTTCTCCATCCCTTCGATTCTGTTCGCAAATCGCAATGCTTTAACTGTTAAGTTGTACTAACACATTTAACTGATGTTTCATACTGTATTCGTTTGTGTATTAGGTCAATGTTTAGTTGTTTTTCATCCCTTTTAAATAGGATAAACCGAACGTGAAACTCTCAGGTCTGACATGGTTTGAATGCTACTAATTGTCCAGTTGGTAGTTAAGGAACATTTTGTGGTTCTGATACCAGGTAAGTCATTTTCTAATGCTATAACGGTAGATTTCAGATTGCCTGTCTTTCTCCTGTCCTCTGTGCGCACGTTCTATAGTAGTTTCGACACTTAAATTAAGTATTAACCGGGAGATTACGATAGCTTCCCTCAGGGGCTTTCCGCCATGACAGTTCCTCTCCATCACGTTTTATGTTACTTTCTCTTGGTGGGTGAATTTAAGCGAACTTTCGTCCCTCTACTACCGGGTAAGTCGTTTGTTCATGTAATAAGGTGTGTTGTCAGATTGCCTGTAATTTATCTGTCTACTTTACATGTTTCATTAGACACATTATGTCAGTATTTTGAGCCAGATTCCTCTAGCTGTGCTCAGGGGCATTTGGCCATGACACTTCCTCTCCGATCAGATTGATTTTATTCTCTAGATTGTCTTGGTTCTTGTACAATAGTGGTATGAAATGTTTACTATCGTAGTCATTGCTGGAGTGCTGTTTATACCTTGAAGTTAATGTGTGCGTAAAGGAGATACGAAATCTTTATGTTTGCGTATGAATTTTGCTATATGAAATGCTGAAGTTGGGCATTGATAAAGTCTTTTAGGTCTAAGTTTGTAGTTATAACTGTGACTTATTGTTAAGAGTTTAAGTTCTTTTCGGTAATATAACTGTAATAGAAATGTTGCGTTCCCCCACAGTTCAGTCAAGGAAGCCACTGTTCTGTGTGTTTCAGTCTCATTGCCAGTATCCAGAAAATGTCTTAACACGGCTGTACAGAGATGTGTATAGTGTGTACATTTTATTTCCTAACTATTCTTGGTATTATTCCTGTGATATGTTGGTGTCCTTACACTCTTTATTTTGTTGTAGGTTGTAGATAGAAATGCGAGGGGATTCCCAACTTGAGATCACGATCGCCGAAACCTCTCATCCTTTGTTTGCGAACAATAGTGTTTACACAAGACCGCAAGTTTGCATTTGAGGGCGTTTTTACAGATTGGATGGATTTCGTTCAAGTCTTCATGGAATTTCGTCTCTTTTCTATAAGGTAAGTGGCTTATTTCATTGAGAATGTGTCGAGTTAGTTTTACCAGGATTGTTTTGTGTAGAGTGGTCGCTACTTTCCCTGTTGAACGAGATTTAATGCCGTGGTTTGATCGAGATTCCATACGATTGCCTCGGGGGCCCTCTGATCATGCCAATTCCTGTCATGTTCCCTGGAGTTCTGCCTGTAAATTACCGCTTAGTTACTTCAGAAGTTTCGGTATACTATTCAGGGGATATTCACTGTATTATTTACTGATATACTAGGATATTTTAGAGTGCTGTTGATACTTTGCATTTGCGTGTGATTTTGAGGGAATTATGTATGAACAGTTAGGCCGCTTTCTTTATGTTTGATATGTTGTCCCTCACGTCTGGTTAGCTCTTGGTTTTTCCCATACACTTATTGTAGGCTGTAGATAAGATGTTGTTCAAATTATTCCTTGGATTGTTTCAGTGTAATAGCTCTCTTTTCCGTTTGGTTTTTCTATAGTATTTTGAGGAAAGTACTACATGTATTCTCTCTGAAACCTTGAGGGGCCTTTCATATTACTCTCAGTCACTAAAGCTTATTCCTTCTGTATTCTCAGTAGAGCACTTACAACTCTGAATCAGTGGTATATTTATAGTGAAAGGGACAAAGTCTTATGCAGATATTGTATGTACTAATTCGTTGATAGTTTGGTGTATAGTACCGTGCGTTGTCAGGGTCTTCCTTCTTGATTTATTTATGGTAATATTATGTTCTAAATTAGCTTTGTAGTCATCACACTTAAGTACCTTATTCACAAAGCTTTATTGAGTATAGTGCTCTACTGATTGCCTTTGTACTTACAACAAGCTAACAATCTTTATTTACAAGATTCTAATCATTGTATTCACTATAGATTTTAGTGTTATTTTGGAGGACTCAGTGTATTTGTGCTTTAGTCCTAACTCTCCGTGTCATGGCAAACCAGCCCATCCTAAGAATATCTGTTATAAAGACCATTCATGATTTCTATTCATCATTCTGCACATGATAGTATGGTTTTACTGGATCAAGTAGTATTAGATAACAAGTATTTGTATTTGTTAAACTTAATTCCTAGAGCCCCGTCTTCCAGCCCACACCCCTGTTAACAGTATTGTTTGTAATCAAATGTTATCAGGGACTTACTGTAAAAGAGTATTATGTATACAAAGTTATGCCACACTAATGTACAATGTCTGAGTTTCACATCATTTTTGACTAGCACACTTTTAGGATTATCTCTATATACTAAAATGCCAAAATGCAAATGAGCTCGCCAATTGTTTACATCAAAAGGACCCGCACCCTCCACTGTTATGAATTCTTTTTCTAGGGTTCTCTCTGGATGTGCCTGAGAATTATGATCGTAGTTGAAACTGGTGAGTTATGGTGCTTTCTTGATTTTCAAGTCTGTATCTTCAAGTTTCGAGGAGATATTTCAGTTTCTCTATCGCGATTTTGCTGGCTTTGTCTGTCCTCTTTTGTCCTCCATTGTATTCGTCCACAAGGAAGGCACTGCTCTCAGTACAAGGCGTGTTCGATCGTTAGCTGGTTGACTGTTTTTGCCAGATGAATTCCGTTGGTTTCTACCAGGTTAGTAGCTATTTTTCCTCCCTAAATGCTCTACTTTAGTTTAGTTATAGTTTCTTGATCGATTGCCTGCGTTTTCTGCTGTTTTAACTGATTTGTGTTCATGTATAGAAGCACCGTCCTATGCCCTCCCTAGCGGGTGTTATTCGCCATGACATTTGAGAAACCAATTCGTCGCTTTATTGCTGTCTCTAGATTCGATTTAGTATTGCCATGTTTTATTTCATGAAATTATAGTATTGTTGCCTGTCAGATGGGATATATGGGCGATTTGAGTCCTGTATTTACCTCTCTTTTTAGGCAGATTGGAACAGCTTCCCTCGGGGGCATTCTCGCCATGACAGTTCTTCTCCATCCCTTCGAGTCTCTTCAGCAAATCGCAATGCTTTTACTGGTAAGTCGTGCTAACAGATTTAACAGATCTTTCATATTGCATTCTTTGGTGTATTAGGATAGTGTTTAGCTGTTTTTGTCATCCCTGTTAAATAGGATATACCGAACGTGCAACTCTCAGTTCGGACATGGTTTGAATGCGACTAATGTTCCAGTTGGAAGTTCAAGAAGATTTCGTTGTTCTGCTACCAGGTGAGTCGTTTTCTGATGCTAGAACGTGTGATGTTACATTGCCTGTCTGTCACCTGTCCTATGTGTGCAATGTCTATGTATTTTCGTCACTAATGTACAATATTGCCAGCGAGATAAGATTGCAATAACTTCCCTCGGGGGTTTTCCGCAATGACAGTTTCTCTCCACCATGGTTGATGTTATTCTCTGTTACCGGGTCAATTCAAGTGAACTTTCGTCCTTCTACTACCAGGTAAGTTGTTTTTTCATGTAGTAGGGTTTGTTTTCAGATTGCCTGTAATTTTTCTGTCTACTATACATGTTTCATATTACACACGTTATGTCAGTATTTTGAGCGAGCTTCCCTCGGGGGTATATCGCCATGACACTTCCTCTCCGATCAGATTGATTTTATTCTCTAGATTGTCCTGGTTCTATTACAATATTGGGATGACATGTTTACTGACCTATTCCTTGCTAGATTCCTGTTTATACCTTGAAGTTAATGTGTGCGTAAAGGAGATAGGAAATCGTTATCTTTCCTTATGAATTGTGCTACATGGAATACTGACGTTGGGCAGTGATGAAGTGTGTTGGGTCTAAGGTTGTAGTTGTATATATGACTTATTGTTAAGAGTTAAAGTTCTTTTCGGTAATATAACTGTAACAAGAAGGTTTCGTCCCCCCTCAGTTTAGTCAAGGAAGCCACTACTGTGTGTTTCATTCTCATTGCCAGTAGCCACAAAATATCTTAACATGGTTGTACAGAGATGTCTATAGTGTGTATATTTTATTTGCCTACTGTCCGTCATATTATTCCTATGATGTTTTGGTGTCCTTACACTCTTTATTTTGTTGTAGGTTGTAGATAGACATGCGAGGGGATTCCCAACTTCAGATCATGATCGCAGAAACCTCTCATCCTTTGTTTCCGAAAAATAGTGTTTACACAAGGCCGCAAGTTTGCAGTTGAAGGCGTGTTTACAAAGTGGATCTATGTCGTTCAAGTCGTCATGGAATTTCGTCCCTTCTCTATAAGGTAAGTGGTTTATTTCATTGACAAGGTTCAATTTAGTTTTACCAGGATTGTTTTGTGTAGATTGATCGTTACTGTCCAAGTTGGAAGAGATTTAATGCCATCTTTTGATCGAGGTTGTATAGGATTGTCTCGGGGGCCATATGATCATGCCAATTCCTTTCATGTTCTCTTGATTTCCGCGTGTAAATTACCGGTTCGTTATTACAGAAGTGTCGGTATACTATTCAGAGGATATTTACTGTATTATTTACTGATATACTAGGACAGTTTAGCGTGTTCTGCTGACACTTTGCATTTGCGCGTGAGTTTGAAGGAAATACATATGACCAGTTAGGCCGCTTTCTTTTATTATTGATATTTTGTCCGTCACTTCTGGTTAGCTCTTGGTTTTTCCCATACACTTATTGTAGGCTGAAGCTAAGATATTGGTCAATTTATTCCTTCGATTATTGGAATTTAATAATTTAATTTGTTGCAGTATTTTCGGGAAGGTACTACCTCTATTCTCTCTGAAACCGTGAGGGGCAGTTCATATTGCTCTCAGTCACTACAGCTGATTCCTTCCTTATTCTCAGTAGAATACTTAGTACGCTGAATCAGTGGTATATTTATAGTCAAAGGTGCAAAGTCGTATACAGATATGTTATGTACTAATTCGTTGATACTTTGGTGTATAGTACCATGCATTTTCAGGCTGTTTGGTCTTGATGTATTTACGCTGATATTATGTTCTAAATTAGGATTGTAGTCAACACACTTAAGTAAGTTATTCATAGGGCGTTATTTTGTATAGTACTCTACTGATCACCTATGTATATACAACAGTCTAACAATCTTTATTATGTACAAGAGTCTAATGGTTGTATTCACTATAGATTTTTGTGTTATTTTGGAGGAATCAGCTTATGGTCGCTTTAGTCCTAACTCTCTGTTTCCTGGCAAATCAGCTCCCTCTTATCATAAGATTATTTGTTATAAAGACCATTAATGATTTCTGTACATCATTCTGCACATGATAATATGGTTTGACTGGATCAAGTAGTATTAGATCACAATTATTTGCGCTGTGTAATAGTAATTCCTGGAGCCCCATCTTCCAGCCCGCACCCTAATTAACAGTATTGTTTGTAATCAAATGTTATGAGAGGGGCTTACTGTAAAAGAGTATTATGTATAAAAGGTTATGCCACACTAATGCACAATGTCTGAGTTTCAAATCATGTTTGACTAGCACACTTCTAGGAATATTCTTTAGCTGTTATGAACTTAAATTATGAAGCATCTCTATACATTGTCATTGTATATTGCCTACTTCAATGCCTCAAGTTAGCTATTATAGGAGTTTGAAAGCTATTACTGGGTGTGCCTAGATGATAATGGCATTCATACAATCGAATTGATATCCTTAAATGATACATGTTCCAATATAGTACTTGATTGTCTGCCTGTAGGATTTTTGTCACTAGCCTATTTCACTTTGAGATATCAGTTGTCACCATTACCATTACAACTTTTGATATTTCATTCTGTTTATGATGATATGTTGTTAAAGTTTTGTATTAGTTATAGCCAGCAACCTTATTTGTATTGTACTCAATTGCCACATCAGGCCCCCCTCTGAAGTACAGCTATGATAATAAATTTGTTTTTATGATGCTAGCTCTACATTATATCATTCATTGATAGGAGTTACAGCTTTATGTGGTTGACAAGTGGTTAGGACTCACATGATTTTGGTCCATAATATTGTTACTGTTGAGTTTGCTCTAGGATTACAAGGCACTATTATTTCAGTTGTCTACACTTATGGAACAGCCATTAAGTATCAGGGGGTGGGGGTTGAGGCACATCATAACATAGATTCAACAATTTGTACCTGAGTTGGACATGGAAACATATTCTAGAGTTCCAGATTAAGTACTTTGTGGAGCCCAACACTTAAGTTTGTTATTGATTTTATTTCATTAGTCATGTTGTTCTTCAATATATTAGTTGGTGGTCCTTAACAACAGCATAGGTAATAGTATATGTGACTGTGTTGCACAATTACTTGATATGCAGTATTGTAGGATTACTAAGAGGTTATGAGTCACTTATCTACATAAGCATAGGCATGGTCTATGCACTATATTTTGGAGTCTTCTGATATAGTAGACTTTTTTACAACTAAATATAATACCTCTGGATAAATTATATGGAAGTTTGGATAAGGTATTTGACTGCAACCATCTATGTGATGCTAGATTTAAGGTATGTTTCTAAGTTTTACACCCCCCCCCTCCCCACCACAACTATAAGTACCTTTAATGCTTGAAATCTGACTTTGTGATTCCAGCCTGTTGTAACCCAGTTGGATATTCAAAAATATTCTAGAGCCCCAGATTAAGTACTTTGCGGAGCCCAAAACTTAATTTTTGTTATTGATTTTATTACATCAGTTATTTTTGTCTTGGATATATTACTTAGTGGTCCTTGGCAACAGCATAGGTAATAGTATATGTGACTGTGTTCCACCTCAAGTTGATATGCACTATTGTAGGATTGCTAAGAGGTTATGAGTCACTTATCTACATAAGCATAGGCATGATCTATGCACTTTATTTTGGAGTCTTTTTAGATAGTAGACATTTTTACAACTAAATATAATACCTCTGGATAAGTTATATGGACGTTTGGATAAGGTATTTGACTGCAACCATCTATGTGATGCTAGATTTAAGGTATGTTTCTAAGTTTTACACCCCCCCCCCTCCCCACCACAACTATAAGTACCTTTAATGCTTGAAATCTGACTTTGTGATTCCAGCCTGTTGTACGCCAGTTGGATATTCAAAAATATTCTAGAGCCCCAGATTAAGTACTTTGCGGAGCCCAACACTTAATTTTTGTTATTGATTTTATTACATCAGTTAGTTTTTCTTGGATATATTAGTTAGTGGTCCTTGGCAACAGCATAGGTAATAGTATATGTGACTGTGTTGCACCTCAAGTTGATATGCACTATTGTAGGATTGTTAAGAGGTTATGAGTCACTTATCTACATAAGCATAGGCATGATCTATGCACTTTATTTTGGAGTCGTTTTAGATAGTAGAATATTTTACACCTGAATATAATACCTCTGGATAAATTATATGGCAGTTTGGATAAGGTATTTGACTACAACCATCTATATGATGCTAGGTTTAAGATATGTTACTAAGTTGTACACCCCCCACCAACACCACCATAAGTACCTTTTATACTTGAAATCTAACTTTGTGATTTCAGGCCGTATAATGTATCTCATTCATTGGCTTTCCATCTTACTATGTAGAATATTATAAAGTGAAGTTGTATTACCAAGCAATATTATTTGATTGTTATGAACTTGAAGTATAGGTCCTTTCAGGTATTGTACTTAAATTCTATCTAATTTATTGGGTCTTATTATGTAGTACAGCAATTGGACAAGATTAATAGCTAAAACCAAATAGAGTTTACAGTCATACCTCTCATTTGATGTGACATACTATATGTTCTCTAAAGTATTTACATTATACAGCAACATTGTATAAGACTTATTACATTAGGATTGACTGATGGATGAAATATTGCGTGATGTATATGGCCTGTCAGGTATTGCATTTGCATTCTATCTAATTTATTTGGGTCTTATTATGTAGTATACCAGAGTGGACAAGATTAATGGCCAAAACCAGATAGAGGTTGCAATGGTACCTCATTTGTTGTGACATACTAAATCGTCTGTGAAGTGTTTACATTATGCAGCAACATTATTGTATAAGACTCATTACATTACAATTGAATGATGCAGGGGATATCGGATGATATATTTCCATTCATGCCTCATTGCACACACCACTTTAAAACATTATCTGCTTAGTTCATGTCATGCAGACTAGCTTAGTACTGATAGCCCGCTAGACGCGGGCTCCCCTACCCCAGTTCAAAAGTTGCAGATTAGCCTTGGAAAGACTAACGCCGTGCTCCAACAAGAGCTGCATGGTCCGCATTGTTGATGAGGATGAATGAAAAAGCTCGCATAGGATCATGAGAGGATGACGTCATGGGCCTCTGCATTGGAGCATGTGACATCCGGCTTTGCAATGGAGAAATCAACAAAAATTTGCGAGAAAAAATTGTGCAAAAATGCTCGGATACCTGCGCTAGGCTATGGGGCTTTCCAACTGTCTTCTTCATCGTCTATAGCCCCATAGCCTAGCGCAGGTATCCGAGCATTTTTGTCTCTATATACTAAGATGCCTATATGATAATTTATGCCAAACCAATCAGATTGCTCAGATTTGTACCACGTGACCTGATTCCGCCTACACGATCTCCTCCCAGGGTATTTGTCCCATGGCCCCCAAATTTCTGTTGAGGGTAGCCATTTGGGTCTACCACTGACATAAGAAGACATATTATTTTTATAATTTTTTTTCGCCGAGTTATTCAACTTTCTTCCCATCTCCACTCACAGCAATACTGTTGCTCCTCCCTGCTGGACCCCGTGTTGTCAGTTTTGCGAGCGGTCCAGTAGGACTAAGTAACTGTGTGTGTTATCGCGAGGAGACTTTGGTTGCAGCTCTTCCAGGTAAGCCAGCTCTATTTTCCTGAAATGGTTTGAGTTAAGAATTCCTGTATGTCCTTTGTCCATTTCATCTGTATTCTACTGTTGCCAGCCATTTATTTCCATATCTTTCAATGAGATTCAGCCACCTTCCCTCGAGTGACTTACCGCCATGACAGTTCTTCTCAAAGTTGTTCGATTCTGTGTATTAAATCACCGTGCTTTTACTGCTAAATTGTGAAAAGATATTCAACATATGTTTGACTTTGTATTCGGTGCTAGATTATGGCAGGTTGTTTGGTTTTCATGCCTATTTAGATGACATGGAATGGCGTGCTTGCTGCTTTCAGTTGGCAATGTTTTGATTAGGACTACCGTATAGTTGTCGTGTGACTTGGAGGAGAATTTCATTGCTCTGCCTCCAGTTTAATGCTTTTTCGCTTGATTTCATTCGGTAAGGTATCCTACGTTTCTTACTACATTGTGATGAAATGATTATGGTATGTTTACTGTTGTATTCCTTGCTAGCTTGGAATTTATCCATTGCTCTTACCACATGTATGAATGACATAGGATACGGTTGTGTTTGGGGATAAAGTCTTGGTATGTGGAATGCTTTCACTGAAGTATGTATAGGGCTATTGCTGAATTTGGTTACCCTAATTTTGCAGTTTTTACTTTCACTCTTTACCTTTGTCGTAGTGTGTACTGTGAAATGCGAGGGGATTCCCAAGTTCATCTCACGATCGCAGATACCTGTTGTCCTTTGTTTTGGATGTAATTGCGGTCTTTTGAGGGTGATTCCATAACTTTGCTTCAGCGCAATAAGATCAAGGCAGTTCCCCTCAGTTTTGCTTGATTTTCTCTTCTACCTTTCCGTTTTGTTACTGCAGAAGTATGGTTGTGATATTGAGACAGTATTTAATGCAATATGTGCTGACGTACTAGGAGCTTTTAGCTTGCTCTTGATTCTTAGTATATGCGCGTGAGTTGGATGTTGGGATGTCTCAAGAGTTTGGGCACTTTGCCTACATTTGAGATATTGCCCTTACAGTCGAATATACTCCTTGATTTTATCATACACGTTTTACAGGCAAACACTAAGATGTTACCAACTTTATTCTCAGCTCAGTAACTCCTTTTTATTTTGTTTTCACTGTATTTACAGTAGGCTTCATAGTTATTTCCACTATAGATGGTAGAGTTATTCTGGTCAAGTCCAATTTAAGGGGTTGCACTATACTGAATGTTCTTCTGTTGGGACACAGTTGCCCTTCTTTCTAAGATCATTTGTTATAAATGCCATTACCGAATTCCATAGATCATTCTGCACGTGATGATATACTCTTAAGGGATGAATTAGTACTAGATATGACCATCATTTTTATTTCCTAGACTTAATTTATGAAGCCCCTTGCCCCCACTGAGGTAATGCCTTCGTTTGACATCTGAGTTGATGATACAGGATATATATTATTACTCATGTCAAAGAATTACTGACTTCCATAGATCATTCTGCATATGATATTATAGTTTTTTTAGGGATGAATTAGTACTAGATAGCAATATTTGATTTATGGGGCCACTTTCCCCTATCCAACTACAATTATTGGTTGAAATCTGAATTTCACATGGTTGTAACAGATAATTTAGTACTGGATAGCTGCATTATTTGTTTTGTATAGCCATAACCTATGGACTCCCCCCAAGAACTTTGGCTTATATCTACTATGATTCACGCTGCTCAATCATGGGTTTTACAATCTGTTATATATTATATAAATGTGTGATATAGGACTACTAAGCACTATTCTTTTGTTTTATCACCTTGAACTACCAAGTCCTATCACAGATTCCAGTTATATAACACCTATGTTTATGGATCAGACTTGATTGTGTACCACTGTGGACAGGATTAGTGGTCACCTATATGATAACAGAACCACTCATACCTGCCAATTCATGTGCTATATTGTATCTGGTATAACATCTTAAAATTATTTCCAATACTCCTTAAGTTAGAGTTGAGTGAAGCAGGAGACAATATGTCATGTAGTTTCATTAGTGCCTCATTGTAGAGAGCATTTTAAACAATTTTGTGCATTCAACAATTTGTATAATAGAGACTAGCTTAGTACTGATAGCCCGCTACACGCGGGCTTCCCTAGCCCCAGTTCAAAAGTTGCATATTAGCCTTGGAAAGACTAAAGCTGTGCCCCCATAAAAGCTGCTTGGTCTGGTTGCATAGGATCACAAGAAGGTGACGTCATGGGCCTCTGCGATGGAGCACGTGACTTTCGGCCTTGCATTGTGCAAATCGAAGAAAATTGCGAGAAAAAATTGTGCAAAAACTGCTCGGATACCTGCGCTAGGCTACGGGGCTTCTTGATTCTCTTCCTTTCCCTTTACTGAACGTGATTACTCCGTTCCTGCTAATGGTAGAGAAGAATTATAATCAAACATCAACTTACAGGTAAGTCTCGTTTAATTTTTAAATTATCACTGCTGACTCAGTATGACCATAGTTACACACTATTCCTAATTAGGTAGCAAAACAGCCTTATATTTGATTGCATTCTCCTATGGATTATCCCTTGTTATTACTTTGCATCATTACGGGTATGTCAATGTTTGTATGATCTTTGACAGACGAGAAGTTGTCTATGATAGTGTTTCATTCTTGACTCTACAAAATTGTGGTGGCAGAATAGTGTGCCATTGAAGCTACAATCGTTGCAAAAATTACTGGAAGCACCACACATCTCTGAGATTAAATGGCATGATGTTGACACAAATAGCAATCCTACTAAACGAGTTGGTTAAGTTATTTAACCCCATTCCGCAAGAAAAAGGTTATTGGGGGAATCTATAGATAAGACATTGCTATGCATGAATGTGATCGAGTTCTATGAGACACCAAGCTTATATCACAATAGCACAACATTGCACGGGGAGGTGGAAGCTAGGCATGGAAAAATGTGAGAAATCTGCAATTCGTTCCAACAATTTTAACAATGGTTGTGGCATCAGTTGCTGTTTATGCTCGTAAAAATATAAATCATTAAAGAACAAATCTGCCATGTGAAATCCTGCCTTTATGCAGGAAACAAGCTTTGATGGTATTTTATATTTGGAGGGTATATCTAGCTTCAAAGTGTCGATCGAATATCAATTTGGTTACTGTCCTCTTTTGTACAGTATTAGCATTATTACGTTTAGAAATGAATCGCTTATCCAAAAACTGAGAGATGGCATCATCGTGACTAGTCTAGGACAGACATTTTCAACTATAAATGATTCAGTCTTAAAGAAATCTCAGTGAAATATAATGAAGAGCAAGTTGAAAAGGCCGTGGATAAACCAAAAGCTAAAGGGTAAAGTAAGGGCCACAAATCTAATCAAAATATAGATCAGATTTACCCTCTGCATGGTTCGTGCTATGATGGATAGATCACTTTATCAAACTGTAAGTGGCTTTTTATTACATACTTAGTGCTATTTAGATTAGGAACATTGTGCAAAATATGAAGCACCATGACATATGGCATACACTTATCTTATTCGTTTAATAATAATAATAATAACGAATATTTAACAGATCCATTGCAGATGGCTTTTCACTGTTAAAGTTACAATATATAAATACAGTTGGCTAAAGGATGAAAAGTAAACTGTAATAATGAAGGCCAAAAGGAAAACCAATGTTTCTAAAAAGTTATTTGCGCTACTCTGCTGTACTAATTAGTAGTTTCTTTGAGAGGGAAAGAAAAATTTTGTAGTTTGAACAGTTCCTTATTACATGTGGCAGAGAGTTAAAAATTCTGACTGCATTGTCTTGAAAGGTTCCGCTCTCTCTAGGTATTTCTAGCGATATTGTGCAGTTTGATCTCAATTCTCTTTTATTTCTCCTTACATTTAATTGTAGATAGTCTAGTCTAGATACTAGATTTGGAGTGATAAATTTAATGTTTTGGCGCTATTTGGTTATATATCTCTGGAATTGTTATGCAGAAGCGGTGTGTATTATTGACACGCCTATGGAAAAACAAGGATTTAGGTGCTTGTGGTTATGCACAATAGAACCTGCTGTCCAATGTGTCGAGGGGTCCAAAATGGGCCTACATGGCCACCGTACGAGTTTTGATATGATCATCTGCCACATTTGGTACAGTGCACTAAAGTGATGTTCAACATATAGCACTGATATTTGATAATGCCATTCCTATTAAACAGTAATGATGCATATAGTTTAATGCTCCCATTTGGGGAACCTCAATAGGCAGACTAGATATATCAGAGGTAACCAGACATCCTGTATTGGCTTGTTTCAAATGCAGTGTTTTCATAAACAAATCAATATATGTCCTTCATTATGTATTCGTTGTTTTCGATGGCTGCAAAATGGGAATCAGGAGCTTGGAAAGTTTGTATTGTATTGTAGCCGACTGAAAATTTCTAGCAATACCGTTGTCATTTTGAAAGTTGGGTGGTCCTTAAAGGATCCCAGGATTAATAGCAGATATTGTGAGTATAGCATAGATCTGGTTGGAAATACGTTTCTTTTATGTGCCGTATCTCTAAAACGTGGAAAACATCCTCTACCATTTTCATTTATGACTCCACAACATCACAATCAATTTTCACTAAGACAAACGTGCGAAAAATAGCTTGACCCTGGAATTTATTGATCCGTGTTTCTTCTAGAGCTCAAACTCTTCAGCCTGTGTTTCTTTTATTCAAAGTGAGACAAGTGTCATGTATTATCTCCTTCAACTCGCCATAAGTGCTGCCTTTCAGATCGATCTTAGGGTCTGGTAGCCGTGAAATTGCCCCATGATTTATCAAAATGCTCCCTGCGCTGAAGATCTATTCTTTATTGGTGACAATTGCTCTGTCATTGTTTAACAGTAACCTTTTCTATTGTTTTATCTTCATGTTTATCTCTCACTTCCATAGAAAAGAATTTCACTAGAATCTCGTAGCCAAGAGGAGGCCATGGATGTTCTCAGATAATTTTCGTCTACAAGCAAGATTCGGACCCCCTAATTTCATTCATTCACTTGTCCAGTTTCAGACGTCTTTCAATTAAGCACTCTTCTGATCTGGTTTTCATTGCAACATCTTCTTCAATAATTGCCAATACGATGTTGCTTGATAATCATTTCAGTAATTGGCATTTTTTCAAATTTTCTTCTCCTTATCTCTTTTACTATCCCTTCAGATACCACCTTAACAACTGCAGTTTTCATCAAAGGTCTACAGCTAGCATCCAGCAATTTCTACATTAGTTTCACTCCTCAGATAAATTTAATTTCTATGTACTAACGCTCTTGAGAGTGCACATCATATAAATCTCTTTAACGTAATCCCCTTCACACTACTGCTAATCTCTAATGATTTTTCAGGCTGTCATTTAATGAAATAATAGAAAAAGTAAGTTAAGGTACCTTGCAACCAAACAATTGCCAGTGATAATTTAAATGACAGGTTTAAAAAGAGTGGCAACATGACACTCTTTTACAATGGGAATTGAATGGATATTAATAGGACGAGAATGATGACAAAAAGAGACCACAGTTTTGCTTATTTGACGACTATTCCATGATGTATTTTACTTAAAAATGACTATTCCATGACTAATCAAGTGTAACTATAAACGTTTTGACTCGTGCTCGAGTCATCTTCAGTGTGAGGATACTATGGTAAGACTGAAATATATATATATATATATATATATATATATATATATATATATATATATATATATATATATATATATATATATATATATATATATATATATATATATATATATATATATATATATATATATATATATATAGTGGGGGGTGGATCGAAAACCATGTAGTAGGAATGGACGAATAGGAAAGATGCGGAAGAAAAGGACGTATTAGAAAGCACTTAGAAAGTAATGGTGGTAACCAACATATTGGAGGTACACAACAAACATAATAACAAATAAGAGACAAATCACTAGGGAGAGTATAGGTACCAAAAGTGTATAGAAGTGGAAATAGGTAGAACAATGATCAGAATAAAACCATTGAAAAAGAAGATTGCTGGGAGTTTAGGTTGGGCCTATTCCTTTGAATAATGAAACTTATAGTATCCTCATACTGCTCTGTCACTGTTTAATGATAATAAAATTGCCTAATATGCATCTTCATTTTAATCTTCCATTTCTACAGTGACAAATTTCACTGAAATCTCTTAGCAAGGAGAAGGCCATGGCTGTCTCAGATCACTTAACATTCTCTATCAATAACATTTCATCCCCTGTTGTCATTTAGTCTTTTTCCCCATTTTGGACATCTTTAGACCAAGCAGTCTCCTAAAATTGTTCATCATGTCGGCGGTCAGTGGTATATTGTCCATTTTCTTTTCTGTCTTCCTTCAACTAAACTCACTGCTGCCATATTCATCTGAAAACCAATGAACACGTCTTCAATCATTGACAGCTCATTTACAACACGTCCGTGCACAGCCACATCTCAAATGAATTTCACGTTTTTGAGAGTACACTTCTCATAAATACTCTTCACCGTAGACCTCTTCAAAATTCTACTGCAGCTTGTTGCGTTGCTTTCATGTCTTGCAATCCTAATACCTTTTAGATACATCTTTCAGAATATTTGCATGAATATAAGGAAGTACAAGAGAAATCTGATGCCCCCTTGCCTTAGGTTTTGCTTGAAGCTCAAGCCCCCTTTTTATGTTCATTGCTGCCTGATCACTGTTCCATATTCTGTATTCCTCAAAGAACCTCCTTAAGTGCCATACAAGATCTTGCAATATACTAATTTCAATAAATCTTTTCTACTGAATACTTTCATATAGTATGGAAAAGCATTTCAATATTTTATCAAAAATTTTATAATGTGATGGGTCGATGAAAGTATAGAAAAGGCATCATTTTTGACTCTCCGTGGCTTCAAAAATTAATTGAAAATGTGCTAATACACGTTTTGACACAGACATGATTCATGATTAGTACGCATTTGTTTGCTTCCTATATCATTAGAATATATGAAATTTTACCAGTGCCCCTTTCATACTGCTTTCATACGGGGCTCTAAAAGAAGAAGAAGTAAAGTGAAAAGCCTCGTAGCCTAGTGCAGGTATCCGAGAATTTTTAGCAGAATGTTTTCTTGCAGGTTGTTTCATTTTAACAGTGCAAGGCTGAAGGTGACATTCTCCTTTGCAGAGGCTCATGATGTCACCCTCCTGTGTTCCTATGCGAGCTATTTTGATCCTTCCTCATCAACAATGCGGACCATGTAATTGGGTTGGGACATGGCGTAGTCTTTCCAAGGCTAATCTGCAACTTGTGAACTGGCCCTAGGGGAGCCCGCGTGTAGCA
Organism: Mastigias papua; assembly: GCA_964019165.1. Lineage (NCBI taxonomy): Eukaryota > Metazoa > Cnidaria > Scyphozoa > Rhizostomeae > Mastigiidae > Mastigias > Mastigias papua. The sequence goes on along the minus strand of OZ025271.1, from coordinate 9,635,048 downwards.
GGCTATCAATACTAAGCTAGTCTGTGCCACAATATGGTGTAAAAGAATTGAGGATACCACCATGAACATTTGAAAGGCTTTTAATAGTGTAATCTATAGAGGAGAATGAGAGAATGAAATGTGTTTTTGTATATAGTATGTGCATATGTGCTGTTGCTAGATGCATTGGTTGTCAGCCCAAACACCACGTCAAGGTTGCATCCTTTGTTTGGGTAATCCTTATTTCAGTGACTTTTGTAGGATAACATAGAACACAGTTTTATGAAATGGGAGGGTGTACGGTAGTTTTGTAGTGTTTGAGAAAAATACCTCTAGAAACACGTATACTTATTGCTGGGGACAGAGCTGAAAATACACAGGTAGGGTAGTTGCAGTAGCCAATTATGTTGGGGTGCAAAACTCACTGGGGGAAGCATAACAAGTTCCCTTAGCAACAACACACAAGTGAACCTGAAAACGCATAACCCAGGTAACTAAATCTAACAAACATGTGACATAAAAAGTTGGAAAGTGTGAAGAATACAATGTAACAGTTCCATGATAAGTATTGTAAAAAGTAAGGTTATGCATCAAGCTCTGAAGTATATGTGGTAAACACAGTGAAAGTAAGGTGTGGGTAACATTATATGGAATTATCCTGTGCAGAGTATAAGAATATGAAATAGCATAGATAGTAAGACTCAAACGGTTGTGTGCAAGTTGAATTAAACATTGTGAATAGAAGTACTTGACAAAATAATAGTGATAGTAGGAAGAAAAGCATACATTGACAATTAGTGTACATGCACTGACAGTGAGCTATCATGCTGTCACAGGTTGCACTGATTGTAAGTGTGCATGCACTCTGCAGCTCTGTGTCCACTGAGTGAAGGCCGAGTGTGCACTGACTGGCAATGCTGTGAGTATAGATGTGATGGTTACACTCGTGGCCACTGATGGGGGCCTGTGAATGCCTGTGTGCACATGCACTGAGCGAGAGTGCTGGTGCAGTGACTTACATGGTGTGTGCAGTAACTGTGATTGTGATAACATGACCTGTTTGAGTGCTAGTCCACTTACTGTCATATATGCTCTACTTAAAAGATCTTATCTTATAATAGCAGATGCGAAATAAGATACTTACCTTTGATGTACATATACACATATGTTATAAGAATATGCTATGTTCACTGTGTGTAAATAATCTAAAATGTGTTTGACTTTCATGCAAAGTATCACAAAAAGTATAATCAAGTGTCTAATATGGAGCAATAACAGTTGCTCATTGCTCAACATATAGTGTAATACACACATCTCTAAAAGGTGTTGAGTCTCATAAAGCAACAGCTACTTGTGGAGACAATTTAAGGTCAAATGTGCTCTGTTGTGAAAAAGCATCAAAAATAAAAACAAAAGTAAAGTGTTGATGAAACTTTAACATTGAAGTATTCCTGAACTTTTGTACAGTTCAGGGAATTAGTCACTACAGTGGTATGGCTTATATTCTTATAAAACTGTGTGTATGACATCAAGCAGGGTGGTTGCATGTGGTGCTGTGTGATGCAATGCAAGTGGGGTGTACATATAACTGCATGAACCATGTGCTTGTGTGAGAACTTCCCGGTAAACAACATTCTGTGTCTGTCTACCAGTTGTAGTGACCACTTTGAGGCCAGCAAATGATTTTGCTCTGGACACTGCCACATACAACTGACCATGACTAAACACAGGTTTTGGAAGGTAAACACCAACATACCTGAATGATTGTCCCTGTGCTTTGTTGATTGTAAGGCAGTATGCAAGTCTGACAGGAAATTGGCACCTGACAATGTTGATTGGCAGAGCAGAATCTTGTGATGACAGTGCTATCTCTGGTAGCATGACATACTGGCCTCTGTGCTCACTGGTGATGATTTCAGCACATATGACATGGCGTTGCAGGTCCCGTACAATGAGACGGGTGCCATTGCAGAGTCCCTTTTTTGGGTAGATGTTCCGCAACAAAATGATGGTAGCACCAACCTGTAGGAAGGTAGCTAAATGTAAAGAGATTTGTGAAAGTAAGTAGACTGTTTGCATAATAAGTCATGCACCAAAATATTGTGTATGTTATGTAGGGAAAGTATGGATAGCATGAAAAGAGAACAACTTATATGAAAGATATCTAGAAAGAGGTAGAAACTGTGTAGAATTCATAAACCGAATACATAGAAGGGTGTACCTTGAGTTCCAGTTTATGCTTTGGCAGTCCACTGGGTGTCTGTGCATTCAGGAACTCCATTGAATATGCTGCTGCTTCCTCTGGATCATCAGTGACAACTCTGTCTGTACTGAGATATGTGTGCACTGGTCCTTGGAGTTGGCGTAGAATTAGATCATTGATTTCATGTGAGTTCTCAGTCAGTGGTGTTAAGCAGCAATGCTCTGACATGTATGTAGGATCTTGCATACAATCTGCATCACCAGGCTGAGTTGGTAGGTAAACAAAGCTGATCATTTCTTGCAGTGATTCTGCCATGATCTTGTCTGGAAGGGTGACATGATCATTTGCATCATGTGCTTCATCACCTGTGCCAATTCTGAGGAGCCATTCAGAGAATTCTCTGTATGTGTCATCTCGAGCAGCTCTCGTGTTTGTCACCAGTTTGGTGAAAATGATGCCATGGGTGTGAATTGATAATGGATTGGCAGACAGTGTCTTCTCTACCTGCTCTGGGAACAACTGGTAGAACCTGTCTAAAATCACCTCCAAGAAACATGAATTTACCCCCAAATGGTCTATCAACCTGGGTGATATCTCTGAGAAGGACATCAACAGCCTTTAATGCATTTGCTGGGATCATTGATGCTTCATCCCAGATAAAAATTATTGTGTCTCTTAGCATTTGAGCTCTGGCACTTTGTCTTTTAATGTTACATGTAGAATTATGCAATAGAGGAATAGGTATGTGAAATGTGGAGTGTGCAGTTGCCCCATTGATGAGCAATGTGCTGGCAATTCCTGAATATGCCATACATTTGACCTGTATTCCTAAAGCCTGATGGTTGTGAACCATAAAAATTGTAAAGAAAGGTTTTACCTGTGCCAGCTGGTCCATCCACAAAGTAGCAATTCTGATCAGAATCTGATGTGATTGCATTGATAATGGTGTCATGAATGTGGTGTTGATCATTGTTGAGCTGATGTAGCATTTGCTCACCGAGCTGCCTTTCATGAACAATGTCAATTTGGTCATTGTGATTTTGTGGATGGATGAAATTGCGTGGAAGCTGTGGAAGATCAGAAAAATCAATATCTGAAATTGACTTACCATGAACCCTGAAGCATGTGTCAATGTTCCAGAGACAGAGATGAATGTGTCTGTCGTGCAGTGTAGTTTCTGGGTCATGGAGGTGGTCATGTCTGATAAAATCTTCACACATAGCTTCCTTGAATTCATCAAAAAGGGCTCTGATGTCAGATGGTGTTTGAAATACCATTAATGTAGCAAACAAGTGGCGCAGCTGTGAGGGCATGTTCATGACTGCAGCCTCCTGTAAACTGCGCCTATGTTCCGCATCATCCTCAAGCAATCCCATTGCTCTTGCTGCATCTTTGAATGTGGCATGAATGTGATCCTGAACTGTTCTAAGGTCTTCAAACGATGTAGCTCCTTTTTGGCGTAGAAGGAGTAAGCAAAGAGCAAATCGTTGTGGATCAGATGGTTGAATTTGATAAATTCTACCGATGATTGGGGCAGTCCATCATCGTCTAGAATTCCATGTTTTTGCTCGTTGATCAAATGTGTCATGTTCAGGAATCTCATGATACAAATACTGATGTGCATTTGGATCCTCTTCATTGAGTTTGAGAAATGCTGTCAGTGCTGTACGGTGATTTCAATCAACTGCCCCTTGGTCATTACCATCCTGATAATATACATTGTGCTGAAGTGGTAGGTGAATTGCAAGCCTGATGATGATGTGGCTTTTGTCATGCATCTTGTACTGCATGACTCTGAAAACTGCCTTGTGTGGTCCAACATAGCGTGCATTGAGATGCTGCAAAATCTCATCATGGTTGAGATGGTCCTGTCTGAATTCGACATGTGCAGCATCATTGCCTTTCTGGATATACTTGAAAATGTATTTCGCACTCCTGACAGTTGTGCACACCTCCACATTCATATGGCAATTAAACTTCATGAGTAGGTGAGGATTGTGTGGTAACACCCAAGAGTCATTTACTGTATGGCGAAGTAGTTGTGCTCTGTGTTGTCCGCGTCGCCTGTACAGTGGATATCCATTGACATTGAGTTCTGTTTGCTGTTGAAGAGGTTTTGGAAAATTCTTTTTGCACTCTCCATTTTCATGCAGACACAGTGAGGGTCTAATTCACCACATGAGCCATGCATAATGTGTCTTTTTACAGTCTCATGAAAGTCTGGCTTTGCCTTGTGGATCTGGAATTTCTGCAGAAACCAACTGATCAACATCTTGTGCTGTCCATGGTTTGTCAGCATCTGCGAGAAATACGACCATATGTGCACGTGGCAAACCTCTTTTCTGAAATTCTATGGTATATACAAATGCAGTAACATGTCCAAGTACATGTCTGTCAAGAAGATCATCAAGAAGTTCCTTGAGTTTCAAGGTGAAGACGTGGCTGACAATGTCTGGCCTGTCACTTGCATTTTGATGTGGTAGCAAGTTCTCCTGAATTTCAGGCCATTTGGATTTGCTGTCATTGTGAGGAAAATGTCAGGCTTTCCATGCTTTGTTACAATCGTCATTGCATCTTGGTATTTTTGGTACATGTTTCTCTGACTGCCTTCAACACTTGATGGTAGAATTACAATGCGGCCTACGGTCACATTTTCTGCTTAGGCACGTCTACCTAAATGAACCATCAAACCTTGGTATGATTCAACACGCTGTTGTTGTTGCTGGTGTGTCCTGATGTAGACTAATTCATTCCCTTCAATTTTTGTGAATGCATCAACCAGGTACTGTTGAAGCAATAGCTGGGAACGATGAATGATGGAGAAGTTGTCCCGCACAGCAAGTCTGAAAGCATTCGACTCTTTTAGTGTGAGTCGTGCTCTATGTCTTACATCTTGCTGTCTGTCAGTGGCTACAACATTTCGTTGAATGTTGACATTCCAGCCCATTTCTCCATGGAAGAATAGCAATGGGTAGGTCATAGGATCGGCATTTGGTGATGTTGCCTTGAATTCAAGATGAGTTAAATTCATTAATTTAAATTCATAACATTTACAACAACAACAAACACTAGATTACAATAATCTGAGGAAAACATTTCAACCAGGAACATATTATTCAACATCTTGCTGTACATGGGTATCATTCAAAAATTTTGTGAGTTGAAATTGAAGGGTAGTGAAAGGAAAGAATATATTGGATAATTGATCACTACTAAGGCAAGGTCAACTATTAAAATAGGTGCCACGAATTCTTAAGGAGGAATACATCTAAGTCACCTTAATCTTGACTGTGTGTAGTGCATTGGGTTGAGAAGGATACACTTCAAGATCTCGGTCTGGTGGATTGGGTGCAGTACCATCATTACCGACATACACTGCTGCAATCTCTGTTGCTGTGGGATTAGCATATCGCCTATCTTGAAATGGCCGTGTTGCAATGATCATTTTGACAGGCTGAACAGGTTGATTGTTTGCAGCAGCAATTTGCCTTTCCCTCTGAAGGATTGTCACGCATATTGTGATATTGCCGTGCATATAGATTGACAGCAAGTAGTTCATCCTGTAGAAGCTGCAAAATGTCAGGCTGGAGGTTGTGATTCCGTGGATCATTAGTCCTCTCGTGCATTGCTTCATTGGTGTCAAGGATGTACAACTGTGCATACTAAGGTGGCATACCTTGTGGAGCTTCTTTGGCAGCTGTGAGATGATAGGGTTGAACCATGAATTGTAACAACCCTTGGTCCCCTACCTGCGTGCTCAGTAACTGTAGCATTCCAAGAAGCCATTGCCATCACTGCATTGTAGTGGCAAATGTGTTCCAAGAAGTGACGTGAATGTGCTGTGTCACCGGTGAAAAGCTCCACAATGTTATTTGATGGGAGCTGGATTGGTGGTAAGGTGACTTTTCCTTGAAAACAGTATCTTGTGAACACGCATTGTGTAGTGGACTCTTCTTGGAAATATCGCGCTGCACAGTGTGGACATCTGTTGTTCATGTCACCTAGGTGATGCGGTGCTGGCAGCTGAATGATATGATCCTGCTGGGTGTACCTTGTGGTATGGGGACATTTACAGCTGGATGTTGCAGCTGTAACACAGCCAGGTCATTCATTGCAGCAATCACTGGATGATCATGATTGTTATCTACAGCTTGATCAACTACCTGCTGTTGACGGTTTTGATGTCGGGTTAGTCTCCTTCTATCATCTACACGCAGGCGTCGTAAACGTGGCATGCTGAAAATAGCTGTGAGTAGTAAAGAAAGTAATGGATAAGAAGAGAGTGGAAATAAGTAGCAGCAGGGGGAAAAAGTGTAAAGAAGGAGAGAAAATATGCAGTTAGCTGATGTAGAACAAATAGTAACTTGCTAATAGTAACTCCTGAATGATTTGATTGTACAAAGTAGAACACAAATGTTGAAATTATGACTGTAAAGAAGTTAAGAAGGTTTGTGAGGAAAATAAGATGAGAATACACGTACCAAACCTACTGTAAATAACTATTTCTGTAGTCAATTTCCAAGGTTATTGGTTCATGACTGCTCACAAAGGTCAAAAACATGATTACTGGATGCCCTTTCTGATAAAATGTAAAAGTCAAAAAAGAACAAAAATGGATATTTAATGTCACTCTGGTACTGCTTGCCCCACTTAAGGTACTGGGTTTTTTGATCTGCAGTTGATACAAAATTAAGAGCCCAATGTGGATAGAAATACATCCTGTAAATTGCTAAATTTGTACATATATCCTGTGACACTGCCATGCTAGTTTAGTGTCTGTCTATCTGCCTGTGGGGCACTGGAGTGTTATAAAAAGTGAAATAGTTTAGAAAAGACAGTTTTCATGTAATAGATGAAGTACAGAAAAAGAATTCAACAATTCAGAGAAGGGGTGTTTATATCTGTAGACACTAACAATGCATCTGAAAGGTTGTAACAAAAAGAATGCAAACTTTGCTAGGAAAATACGATATGAATGTAAAATACAATCTAGATACATGATGAACTCTCTAGGCAAAAAACTTTAGCTTAACAATTATGCTTAAAAGAAAACTATACAGTGTTTTGCAAAGTAAATATAAGGTCTGACTGCCAAGCAGTACACCGCGAGGGGAAGGAAGCTGGCTAATGACATCATTCATGAAAATGAATCTAAAGGGGAGTGAACGCACAGTTTACATAAATACAAATTACTCTGCTAGTTGCATATGATGACAAAATCCGGTAGAAGGCAATAAAGTGCGCTTATATCTTAAAATACATTGGGAGTATGCCAAAACATGTAGAACGCGAGGTAAAGGAAGCATGCCGAATGTCAAAACATGGTGGCAGAAGGAAGTTGTCAAGCTAATTGAATTCTTTGAGGAAAATAGATGGGGAAGAGAGTAAACGCACAGCAGTATTCAACACGAATCACTATGCTACTACAATATCAAGATACATGCGTGGCAAAGGGAGAAAATGCCGTTTTATGTGCAACCTACAAAGTGAGTTGATTCAACTGCTCAAACGAGGGGGGAAGGACGCATTGTCAATGACAGCATGGCGGAATAAGAAATTTGCCATTTGAAGTACCAAAATGACGGGGAAAGCAATTGAACGCACAGCTTAACACAGGACAAAATGCTATGCTTACTAAAATAACAGTCTCAAATCCTCAATAAAAGTAACATCGTGCCTGTGTACGTGAGAAAGTCTAAGGGGCTTGTGGGAACTGCTAACACACGAGGAGAATAAATGAAGTTTGGCTAGGCTACAGGGCTGCATAAGAAAAGGAGGGAAGCCCTGTAGCCTAGCGCAGGTATCCGAGCATTTTTTGCACAATTTTTTCTCGTAATTTTTTTCGCTTTGACCATTCAAAGACTGATGGTCACGTGCTCCTTCGCAGAGGCCCATGGCGTCACCTTCCCGTGATCCTCATCGAAAATGCGGACCATGCAGCTTTAATGGGCGACTGCGTTAGTCTTTCCAAGGCTAATCTCCAGGTGTGATTGGGGGTAGGGGGAGCACGCGTCTAGCAGGCTATCAACAAACTGCTAGTCTTCTTTATATAAGTGAAGCATGTGTGAATAAGTTATTGCCTATCATACTGTACTTAAATGGTCAACATAGAGATAGGTTTCTACATATAGTAATATAGGTACATGAAGAGTAGATTTGTGTGTTGCTGGATGCATTGGTTTAAAGCTCAAACACCACGTCAAGGAGCATCCATTGTTTGAGTATTCCTCATTTCACTGAGTTTTGTTTGATCAAAAAGACACTATGCTTGTGTATGGGGTTGGGTGTAAGAAATTCAGCAGCTTAAGTTTAAGTATTTGATTTTTCTCAGTAAAATATGGGGCTAGCAGAGATGTGGGAGCATGATTGAAATGGGTAATGGTGTTGGGTGTACAAAACTCAGTGGCAGGAGGACGACATGTTGCCCTAGGCAATATCGGGAGACATGCCGAAGAACACCGCGAGTTGTTTGATCTGAACAAATACATGTGCTACAAATTTGATGTATTTGTAAAGAGTATGTATATAGCAACATGACTACTTAGATCACATATATGTATTAGCATATTGTCCAAATTTATGGTATACAAATATGAACTAATTGTACATAACATGTACATAGGAAACATTACTAATATAGTCATCTACAGGTGTTAATTGACTGTATGAATATATGGTATACAAATATGAAGTAGATTTAAAGTATATGTAGATGATAAAAGTTGAAATCAAACCATGTACAGGTAGTAATCAAATTCAGGAATATATGGTAAGAAATGTAAACAACATCTAAAGAACATCTAGGTAGCAAATATAGTAATAAAGTTATATAGACTTCTGTGCCAAATAACCGTAGGGATATATTGTCACTTTGCAAAATTTGACTAAATTTACTTATTTGATTTGTAGAAGGAGGCTCAGTGTTTGTGTGTAAAGAGAGTTCCTTCAGTTATGTGGCTCAGAAGAAGTTATATAATTATGAATAATATAATGAAAGGAAGGTACAGTGTGTCATAGTGTCCAAATGTAGTAATAGAATCTGTAGAGAAATACCCCAAATATATCATGGTTAAGTTCATGGGTAGGTGTTGCACTCTTGAATAAGTCATCACATGCATAAATAAGAGGAATATATTAAGAATATAACCTGCCTCTTACCCACATGATCTGGACTTATTGCCTGTATATGTGAAAGGTCTTTTAAACATGCTGGTAATGCAAAAATTAAATTTAAGTGTTTCCCTCAGCTGGTACATAAATGATTGATTGGTCTGTTATCAGGCAAGACATGTCAGTTGTAACTGCCCTCTGCTGGTAGATTTCAGGTTTGTGGACCTGTTTACCGGCAAGACATGTCTGTTGCAATTGCCCTCTGCTGGCACATAACAGGGTAGTGAACCTGTTTAAGGGCAAGACATGTCAGTTGCAACTGCCCTCTGCTGGCACATAACAGGCTAATGGGCCTGTTCACGGGCAAGATATGTCAGTTGCAATTGCCCTCTGTGAGTACTGGACAGTTGGGTATACAACGGTCCTTGGGCATTGTTTATGATACCTTAGCATGTGATTACTACATATGCAAGTGAGTGAATCATCCAAGAACTTCACAATAGACAACATTACTGGTTGTTCTTCCACTGGATGTGAAGACTTTGAGGCCAGCAAATGATTTTGCTCTGGACATTGCTACATACAACTGACCATGACTGACGACTGGTTTTGGAAGATAAACACCTACATACCTTAATGACTGACCTTGTGCTTTATTGATAGTAAGGCAGTATGCAAGTCTTACAGGAAATTGACATCTGGCAATATTGATTGGCAGAGCAGAATCTTGTGAAGTGAGTGCTATCTTTGGTAGCATAACATACTGGCCTCCGTGCTCACTTGTTATGATTTCTGCACAAATTACATGTCTTTGCAAGTCTCTGACTATGGGACGGGTGCCATTGCAGAGTCCTTTCTTAGGATTAATGTTTCTTAGCAAAATTATGGTGGCACCAACCTATTGGAAAAATAATGAAGAAAGATGTAGTATGTGATATGCCCATGATGTACTTGAAATAATGTTGTGGTATAAAACATATATTTCTATCTTGCATGCTACACTGGAAAGGATGGTTATATGTGGCAAACAATGTTCATAGAAATGCAGGGGAATTGTAATATGTTATATATGTTTAGTGACATAACGGAAGTATATTGTAGGTACCATCACACAATAATAATGGAGATGAGAAGGGAAGTGTCAATTTATTCCCAACAAAATATTTAAAAGAGAGACTTTCAGACAAAAATGTGAATGCATGTAGTATAGATGAGGTGAAATTGGGGAAGGTCCTACCTTGAGTTCCAGTGTATGCTTTGGTAGTCCACCTGGTGTTTGTGCATTCAGGAACTCTATTGCTTATGCTGCTGCTTCTTCTGGATCATCAGTGACAACTCTATCTGTGCTGAGATATGTGTGCACTGGTCCCTGCAAATAGCTGAGAATCATATCATTAATTGCATGTGAATTCTCATTCAACGGTGTTAAGCAGCAGCGGTCTGACATGTATAACGGATCTTGCATGAGAGCTGCATCACCAGGTTGTGTGCGAGGGTAGACAAAATTAATCATGTCTTCCAGTGACTGGGCCATGATATCTGCAGGAAGTGTGATGTGATCATGTTCATCATGTACCTCATCACCTTTGCCAAGCCCCAAGAGCCATTCAGAAAACTGTCTGTATGTTTGGTCTTGAATGGCTCTCATGTTTGTAACCAGTTGAAATTGCTGAAAGTGTGCCCAAAGATGTGAATATTTGATGCACTGGCGAACTGTACCTTTTCTACCTGCTCTGGGAACAACTGGAAGAACTTGGCGAAAATCACCCCCAAGAAACATAAACTTACCTCCAAATGCCCTATTAACCTGGGTAATGTCTCTGAGGAGGACATCAACTGCTTTTAATGCATCTGCTGGGATCATTGATGCTTCATCCCAAATAAATATTGTTGTCTCCCGTAGAATTTGAGCTCCTGCACTTTGCCTTTTAATATTACATGTAGAATCAGGCAGTAATGGGATGGGTATTTGAAATGTGGAGTGTGCTGTGGCTCCATTGATGAGCAATGTGCTAGCAATCCCAGAATATGCCATACATTTCACCTTTATTCCCAAAGCCTGAAGGTTATGTACTAAAGTATTGTACAGAAAGGTCTTACCTGTACCTGCTGGTCCATCTACAAAGTAGCATGTCTGATCAGAGTTAGCTGCAATAGCATCGACAATGGTGTCATGAATGTGCCGCTGATCCTGGTTCAACTGCTGCAACATTCTTTCACCCTGTTCTCTCTCATGAGCAATGTTGATATTTGCAGTCTGATCCTGGGGATGGACAAAATTACCTGGAAGCTGCAGAAGATCAGAAAAATCAACATTTGAAATGGACTTACCATGTACCCTGAGGCATGTGTCAATATCCCAGAGACAGAGATGAATATGTCTGTTTTGCAATATAATTTGTAGGTCATGGAGCTGATAATGCCTTATGTTATCCTCACACATTGCTTCCTTGAATTCATCAAACAGAGCTCTGTTGTCAGAAGGCGTTTGAAACACCATCAAAGTTGCAAACAACTGGCGCATTTGTGATGGCATGTTCATGACTGCAGCCTCCTGTAAGCAACGCCTATGTTCCGTATCAACCTCAAGCAACCCCATGGCTCTTGCTGCACCTTTGAACGTGTCATGCACCTGACCATGAACTGTTCGCAGGTCCTGAAACGATTTCACTCCCTTCCTGTGTAGAAGGAGTAAACGAAGCGCAAATCGCAGTGGATCTGAGGGTTGGACTTGATACATACGACCAATGATAGGTGCTGTCCGTCTTCGTCTTGGGTTCCATTTCTTGGCCTGTTGGTCAAATGTGTAGTGCTCTGGAATTTCATGATAAAGATACTGATGTGCATTGCGATCCTCCTCAGTCAATTTAAAAAAAGCTGTCAATGTGGTGTTCTGACCAACTTGAGCAGCCCTTTCTTCATCACCGTCACGATAATAGACATTTTGCTGAAGTGGAAGGTGAACTGCCAGTCGGATAATGATGTGACTTTTGTCATGCATCTTGTATTGCATAATTCTAAATACTGCTTGGTGTGGTCCGACATAGCTTGCATTAAGATGCTGCAAGATCTCATCATGATTGAGATAATTCTGCCTAATTTCAATGTGAGCAGCATCATTGCCTTTGTGGATGTATTTGAATATATACTTCACACTCCTAACTGTTGTGCACACTTCCACATTCATATGACAATTGAACTTCATCAGCAAATTCGGGTTGTGTGGTACTACCCATGAGTCGTTTACTGCATGACGACGTAGTTGAGCTCTGTGTTGTCCACGTCGTCTGTACAGAGGATATCCATTTACACTAAACTCTGTTTGCTGTTGGAGAGGTTTAGGGAACTTTTTTCTACACTGACCATTCTCCATGCAGACACATTCAGGATCCAAATCACCACAGGGGCCATGCATCATGTGTCTCTTAACTGTGTCATGGACTTCTGGGTGCAACTGCGGATCTGGAATTTCTGCAGACACCAACCGATCAACATCCTCAGTTGTTCTTGGTTTGTCAGCATCTGCAAGAAATAAAACCATGTCCACATGCGGCAAACCCCGTTTCTGAAATTCAATAGTGTACACATCTGCATTTACTCGGCCCAAAACATTCTGCTGAATAAGGTCATGTATGAGCTCCTTCAATTTCAAATGAAAGACACGACTGACTATGTCTGGTCTGTCACTTGCATTTTGATGCGGGAGTAAGTTGTCTTGAATTTCAGGCCACGTTGGGTTTGCTGTCATTGTCAGCAAAATGTCTGGTTTGCCAAGTTTTGTTACTATTGTCATTACATCTTGGTATTTCTGATACATGCTTCGTTGACTGCCTTCAAAACCGGATGGTAATATAACTATTCGCCCAATATTTACATCCTCTGCTTGAGCTCGTCTGCCAATGTGATCCATTAATCCCTGATATGACTCAACTCGCAACAATGACTGGTGTGTTCTGATATATGCTAGTTAATTTCCTTCTATTTTTGTGAAGGCATCAACTAAGTAATGCTGAAATAACAGGCGTGAAAGGCGAATAGCTGAGAAGTTGTCATGCACTGCAATCCTATAAGCATAAAACTCATTTAAAGTGAGCCGTGCTCTGCGCCGTACATCTCTTTGCCGTTCATTTGCACAAATATTTCGTTGAAGGTCAACATTCCAACCTAACTCTCCATTGAAGAACAGCAATGGATATGTCATAGGGTCTGCATTAGGGGATGTGGTCTTGATCTTGACTGTGTTGGGGGCATTAGGTTGTGCTGGATACACCTCAAGATCTCTGTCTACTGGATTTGGTGCTGCACCATCATTTCCAACATACACTGCCGCAATCTCTGTTGTAGTCGGATTGGCATATCGCCTATCTTGGAATGGCCGTTTTGCAATTATCATTTTTACAGGCCGAACTGGTTGATTATTTGCAGTGGCAATTTGCCTTTCCCTTTGAAGGATGTGGCCCATATTATGATACTGCCGTGCATATGGATTAATATCAAGTAGTTTATCCTATAAAAGAAGCATGATATCTGGCCGAAAGTTGTGATTACGCCGAAGGTTGTCCCCATGAACGCTGCATGGTCCGCATTGTCGATCAGCATGGATGAAACAGCTCGCATAGGATCATGAGAGGATGACGTCATGGGCCTCTGCATTGGAGCATGTGACATCCGGCTTTGCAATGGAGAAATCAACAAAAATTTGCGAGAAAAAATTGTGCAAAAATGCTCGGATACCTGCGCTAGGCTATGGGGCTTTTGAGGATGAAAAAGAAAGAGACAAAAGCCCCATAGCCTAGCGCAGGTATCCGAGCATTTTTGCACAATTTTTTCTCGCAAATTTTTGTTGATTTCTCCATTGCAAAGCCGGATGTCTAATGCTCCAATGCAGAGGCCCATGACGTCATCCTCTCATGATCCTATGCGAGCTTTTTCGTCCATGCTGATCGACAATGCGGACCATGCAGCTTTCATGGGGGCACTGCGTTAGTCTATCGAAGGCTAATCTGCAACTTTCGAACTGGGGTAGGGGAGCCCGCGTCTAGCGGGCTATTATTACTAAGCTAGTCTCTATTACTTGAACTAAGCATATAATTGTTAAAAGTGGTGTGTGCAATGATGTATAACTGGAAATACATCATACAATATCTCCTGCATGATTCAATCCTAATGTAATGAGTCTTATACAATAATGTTGCTGCATAATGTAAACACTTCATAGACCATAGAGTATGTCACATCACATGAGAGGTATGAGTGCAAACTCTGTCTGGTTTTACATGTTAATCTTGTCCAATTGCTTTACTACATAATATGACCCAATAAATTAGACAGAATTTAATTACAATACCTGAAAGGACCTATACTTCAAGCTCATAACAATAAAAGAATATTGCTTGGTAATAGGCCATCATTTCCTCATGTTCTACATATTAAGAAGTAAAGGTAATGAATGAGATATAGTATACAGCCTGAAATCACAAAGTCAGGTTTCAAGCATTAGAGGTACTTATGGTGGTGGTGGTGGTTGTGGGGGGGGGGGTGTACAACTTAGTAACATACCTTAAACCCAGCCTCATATAGATGGTTGCAGTCATAACTTATCCAAACTGCCATATAATTTATCCAAAGGTATTATATTTAGTTGTAAACACTTCTAGTATCTGAGAAGACTCCAAAATACATTGCATAGATCATACCTACGCGTATGTAGATAAGTGACTCATAACCTCTTAGTAATCCTACAATACTGCATATCAACTTGTAGTGGAACAAAGTCACATATACTATTACCTATGCTGTTGCTAAGGACCACTAACTAATATATCCAGGACAATAATGACTGATGTAATAAAATCAATAACAAACATTAAGTGTTGGGCTCCACAAAGTTCTTAATCTGGGGCTCTAGAATAGTTTTGCATCTCCACCTGGGGTACAACAGCCTGCAATCACAAAGTCAGATTTGAAGCATTAAAGGTACTTATGGTAGTGGTGGGGAGGGGGGTGTACAACTTAGAAACATACCTTAACTCTGGCATCATATAGATGGTTGCAGTCAAGTAACTTATCCAAGCTTCCATATAATTGATCCAGAGGTACTGTATTTAGTTGTAAAAAATTCTACTTTATGAGAAGACTCAAAACTAAAGTGCATAGATCATGCCTAAGCTTATGTATATAAGTGACTCATAACCTCTTAGTAATCCTACAATACTGCATATCAACTTGTGGTGGACAAAGTTTCATATACTATTACCTATGCTGTTGCTAAGGACCACCAACTAATATATCCAGGAAAAAATGACTGATGTAATAAAAGCAATAACAAAAATTAAGTGTTGGACTCCACAAAGTATTTAATCTGGGGCTCTATAATATTTTTGCATGTCCAACTGGGGTACAAAATTGTTGAATCTATTTTCTCATGTACCTCAACCCCTATCCCCCTAATACTTAATGACTGCTCCATAAGTGTACAGAACTGAAATAATATTGCCTTGTAATCCTAGAGTAAACTCAACAGTAACAACATTATTTACCAAAATCATGTGAGTCCTAACCTCTTGTCAACCACATAAAGCTGTAAATCCTATCAATGAATGATATAATGTAGAGCTTGCATCATACACACAAAGTTATTATCAAATCTGCACTTGAGAGGGGGGCTTGATGTGTCAATTGAGTAGAATACAACTAAGGTTGCTGGCTCTAACTAATACAAAACTTTACCAACATATCATCATAAACAGAATGAAATATCAAAAGTAGTAATGGTAGTGGTGACAACTGATATCTCAAAGTGAAATAGGCTAGTGATAAAAATCCTACAATCAGACAATCAAGCACTATATTGGTACATGTTTCATCTAAGGACTTCAATTCAAATGTATGAATACCATTGTCATCTAGGCGTACGCACTAATATCGTTCAAACTCCTATAACAGCTACCTTGAGGCATTCAAGTAGGCAATATACAATCACAATGTATAGAGATGCTTCATAATTTAAGTTCATAAAAGCTAAAGAATATTCCTATAAGTGTGCTAGTCAAACATGATTTGAAACTCAGAAATTGTGTATGAGTGTGGCATAACTTTGTATACATAATACTCTTTTACAGTAAGTCCCTGATAACATTTGATTACAAACAATACTGTTAACTGGGGTGTGGGCTGGAAGACGGGGCTCTGGGAATTAAGATTAATTAATAAAAATACTTGTTATCTAATACTACTTGATCCAGTACAACCATATTATCATGCGCAGAATGATGAATAGAAATCATGAATGGTCTTTATAACAGATAATCTTAGGATGGGCTGGTTTGCAAGGACACGGAGAGTTAGGACTAAAGCACAACTACACCGAGTCCTCCAAAATAACACCAAAATCTATCATGAATACAATGATTGGAATCTTGTAAATAAAGATTGTTAGCCTGTTGTAAATACATAGGCAATCAGTAGAGCACTATACTCAATAAAGCTTTGTGAATAAGTTACTTAAGTGTGATGACTACAAAGCTAATTTAGAACACAATATCACCATAAATAAATCAAGAAGGAAGAACCTGACAACGCACGGTACTATACACCAAAGTATCAACGAATTAGTACATAACATATCTGCATAAGACTTTGTCCCTTTCACTATAAATATACCACTGATTCAGAGTTGTAAGTGTTCTACTGAGAATACGGAAGGAATCAGCTTTAGTGACTGAGAGTAATATGAAACGCCCCTCAAGGTTTCAGAGAGAATACACATAGTACTTTCCTCAAAATACTGTAGAAAAACCAAACGGAAAAGAGAGCTATTACACTCCAATAACCCAAGGAATAATTTGAATAACATCTTATCTCCAGCCTACAATAAGTGTATGGGAAAAACCAAGAGCTAACCAGACGTGAGGAACAACATATCAAACATAAAGAAAGCGGCCTAACTGTTCATACATAATTCCCTCAAAATCACGCAAATGCAAAGTATTAACAGCACGCTAAAATATCCTAGTATATCAGTAAATAATACAGTGAATATCCCCTGAATAGTATACCGAAACTTCTGAAGTAACTAAGCGGTAATTTACAGGCGGAAATCAAGGGAACATGAAAGGAAGTGGTATGATTATTTGGCCCCCGAGGGAATGGTATGGAATCTCGATCAAACCACGGCATTAAATCTCGTCCAACTGGGAAAGTAGCGACCATTCTACACAAAACAATCCTAGAAAAACTAAACTGAAAGCTTGTCAATGAAATACACCACTTACCTTATAGAGAAGGGACGATATTCCATGAAGACTTGAACGATATCCATCCGATATGTAAACACGCCTTCAACTGCAAACTTGCGGTCTTGTGTAAACACTAGAGAGTTTCCGATCGACGACGAAATGACGACGGAGACGTTAGCGAGGCCTGGAGCAAGCGCGGCCAGGAATAGTGCCTACCCCCGTCTTTCCGTCTTCTCAGATCTGGAACTTCAGCTCTACCGATTTGCCATCCTCGTTGGAACGTCGATTTTAAAAAGGTAAGAATTGAATATTTTACGTCTAATCTGACTGCTGTAAGCTTGATGAATTAGGCAAGCTTTCGTTTCACCCTTTTCATATGAAAAACATTCAATTTACTTGAGTTACTCTTGTATTTTAGTGTTATCGAAAACCGGAACAAAAAAGTCCAAAGAAATGGCTACAAGTTCATTTGTCGTTACAGAAATTCAGGCTATGTACGTAGTTATTGTGCTTCTTATAACCTTTGTAAGAACTCACTGAATGCTCACAGAGTTTATGCTTTCTTAAAAAGTCATGTTTCATGTGCTTTTCATATATTGTATAAGTTCCTATGCTAGGTTATATCGAGTGTTTGGATTTGAAAGATAAAAGTTTTATATATTCCAATGTAACTTTCATGTTGTAGAATATAAATTAGAATCTACTGTGAAATTATGATGTCTTTTATCTCTCTATTAACTACCCACAAAGGCACAAAATGACGTGGACCAGGAGACATGACATAATGTTGTGTCGGGAAGTTCTTGTCACCCAGCCCTTCCAGTTCAAGCATGGCACCAGAGATCGTGGCCAATGCTGGGACAAAATAGCGTCAAATTTATATTTGATTGAGGTGCCACGCTTCTTGGTGGACCAAGGAGGGGTGCGAGATCGGTACACCAAACTGATTAAAGATTTTAAAAGAAAGAGGTCTTTGGAAGAAAGGTCAAGTGGGATTTGTCCAGATGAGCCTGATGAGCTAGATCAGGCTCTTGAGGAGTTAATTGGAATGGAGGAGAGCCAGCAAGAGCAGTTGCAAGTTGGAGAGAAAAGGAAGAGAGCTGAGTTGGATAAGGACAGGGCAACTGCTGAGTCAATGAGGAAAAGAGCAGTGGAGAGAATGGGGGAAACCAGGGCAAGGGAAAATGTGGAAAGTGAGGGTAGGAAGAGAAGAGGTGGGACTGAAGTAATGGAGTATTTGAAAGAGAGAAGACAGCATGACAGTAAACTTAAAGAGGAGGAATTAGAGCTGAGAAAGAGGGAGATGGACTTAAAGGAAAGGAGAGAAGAGGAGGACATAATGATAAGAAGGAGACAGCAAGATATGAAAGAGAGAGAACAATCCATCAGGGAGAGAGAACTGGAAGGTAGATTGAAGAGGGACCAGGACATAATTTTTATACTAAAACAACAGTTACAACAGCAACAGGCAATCTTGGAGGAGGTACAGCAGCAAAACAAATTGCTTCTGTCCCTCTACCAAAATTGCCTTGAAAAGAAGGAATAAACAGCTATGAAATATAATCTAAAGTCTCTTATTGTTTGATGATATACTTCCCCTAATTGTTTCAATATTTCCTCGTTTCATTCACAAGGAGTTAAACTGGTTAGCTCTTGTTCTACAAAAATGTTCACATTTCAAACAGTTAAGTACCAGTTTTCAGTGGGGTCTGTTTATCTTCTGCTCTTAGATCACTTTTGTTTTGCAAAAGTTAGTTTCATAAATTAAATAAAAACACCTTTTATCTATAGGTTTTTGGGGTTTCATGAATGCTTTTCAACAATATTTGCCTATCATGCAAAGAATGCTCAAAGTGGCAGGTCTATAGTAGAAAATAAAGTATGGACTATCCCTGGTTAGTTTATTTTCATACAAAATGTCTGCAAATTCATGTCATCATTTATATTGCTGACTTGAAAGTTTATGACTTCTTTCAAATGTAATAGTATTGGCCCGTTGATTATGCTCTTTAGTTTTCTTGTTAAGACATTTGAAGTAGGATCTATGATTTATCTATCAAATCACAAATTCCAAACTTTGGGTTGTCTGTGCTCCATAAAAAGAATTCATAATGTCATTAAGGGCTGGTGGAAGAAATGCAATTAATTCATAATTGAAGTTAATTAATTATTCATTACCAAAGAAAACACACCATGCAAATGGAGCAAACCATGTGTGGTAGGAGAAGAGTATATTTGGTAGTTTTGGTAGCTTTGAAAAAAACTGTTTGATAGTTTTGAAGAAAACTGTTTGGTAGCTTTGAAAAAAACTGTTTGGTAGTTTTGAAAAAAACTGTTTGGTAGCTTTGAAAAAAGCTGTTTTGGTAGTTTTGAAAAAAACTATTTGTAGCATTTATTGTAAGTAATCTTCAAGAACTGGAGGCTGTATACCAAAGAAAGTTGATGTGTTATTGCCATATAGACATGTCATTGAGTTCCTTAGTAGTGCACAAACAGCGTAGATCTTTCCAACTGCACTGAGGCCAATCTTGAGATTTTTCTTGAAGTCAGTAAATTTGAAATAATTGACTATATCTCCAAATACCCATTCTACAGCAATACGCACTTTACTCATAGACTGGTTGAATGCCTGTTCCTCCACAGTGAGGTCTGGCCTACGTGCAAAGGGACATTGCAGGTGAATTCTATGAGGATATGCTGGATCACCATATACACATAAAGGCTGGCCATCAGGTCTGAAGGAATGCTCTTCTAATTGATCCAAGAGTCCTGACATTGCAAGCAAACCACTGTCATGCCATCTTCCTTCAACAGGACCAAACAGATTTGCAAATAACCCATTGGGTGCAACAACTGATTGGAACTTGATTGCATGGACTCTTTTATGTCCATTATAAACAGCCCTTTGGATTTCCTTAGGTCTGCAAATTGGGCACACTGTTCCATCAACAAAGCCCCAACAATTGTCTAAAGCAGCACCTTTATTGTAGATGGCATCTGCAAACAACTGTAGGTGGTGACGTGATAGCCATGGCTGGTCAAGATTGATAAGCAGGTGGCCAAACCTATCGAATATGTGATCGACAAGAAGATTTGTTACCATGCAGACCTGAGATATAGGCCTTCCAAATCGAGGGATAAGGTCGACATACCTACATGGATAAGCAAACCTCTTTAAAAGCATGCAGAGTCCCTCGATAGTATCTGCTACCACACCATTCTCACATTTTATTGTTTCAGGAAGCTGCAAAGCAGCAGCAAGTCTAAAAATGTCCCCTTTTCTGAAACGAAATTCCACTTCGCATTCATCCTCTTGCATTTGAAAAATATTAAACACGTTATATTGATAATAAGGGAGGCCACATTGCAGATTTCTACGCTGATTTGGCATTAGTAGGAGTAACTCTTCGTCATCGATTTCTCCAGCATCATGCAACAAGTACAAGTCCTCCATTTTGAATTCTTTCGATTTTGGCGCTAATTCTGTGTTCCCGTCGTCAATCGGAACCAACAATTTGCCCTTGAAAGCAAGACGGTGCGGCTGGACTAGTCCCAGGCCTCGCTACCGTCCCCCTTGTCGTAGCATCGTCGATCGTAAACTCGCTACTATTGTTCGGACACAAAGGATGAGAGGTTTCTGCGATCATGATCTTGAGTTGGGAATCCCCTCGCATTTCTATCTACAACGAACAATAAACTAAGGAGTGTAAGGACACCAAAACATGATTGGAAAAATATCAAGGACAGTTAGCAAATAAAATATACACACTGTAAACCTCTCTGTACAACTGTGTTAAGATATTTTGTGGCTAGTGGCAATTAGAATGAAACACAGAGCAGTGGCTTCCTGGACTGAACTGAGGGGGAATGCAACCTTCTTGTTACAGTTATATTACGGACAATAACTTAAACTCTTAACTATAAATCACACACTAAGTCACATATACAGCTACAAACTTAGACCGAAAACACTTCATCAATGCCCAAATTCGGCATTTCATGTAGGACAATTAATGAGGAAAGATAACGATTTCCTATTTCCTTTAGGCTCGCATTAACTTCAAGGTATAAACAGCAATCCAGCAAGGAATAGGACAGTAAACATTTTATCCTTCTACTGTAAAAGAACCAAGGCAATTTAGAGAATAAAATGAATCTGATCGGAGAGGAAGTGTCATGGCGACATACCCCTGAGGGCAGCTCGCTCCAAATACTGACATAACGTGTGTAATATGAAACATGTATAGTAGACAGACAAACTACAGCAAATCTGAAAACAAACCTTATTACATGAAAAAACGACTTACCTGGTAGTAGAAGGAAGAAAGTTCGCTTGAATTGACATGGCAACAGAGAATAACATCAAGCATGGTGGAGAGGAACTGTCATGGCGGAAAACACCCGAGGGAAGCTATTGCAATCTCGCTGGCAATATTGAACATCAGTGTAGAAAATACTATAGAAAGTGCCCACAGAGGACAGGGGAAACACAGGCAATTTGACATCAAATGTTATAGCATTAGACAACCACTCACCTGGTAACAGAACCACAAAATGTTCCTCAACTTCCAACTGGACATCAGTCGCATTCAAACCATGCCCGTACTGAGAGTTTCACGTTCGGTGTATCCTATGTAAAACGGAGGGAAAAACAGCTAAGCACTATCCTAATACACCAAAGAATACAACATGAAACATCAGTTAAATGTGTTAGCACAACTTACCAGTTAAAGCATTGAAATCTGGCGAACAGAATCGAACGGATGGAGAAGGACTGTCATGGCGGCGAGAATGCCCCCGAGGGAAGCTCTTCCAACTTGGCCTAGAGACTGAGGCGAATACAGGGTTCACATCACCCGTATATCGCATCTAAAAGGCAGCAGTGCTATAATTTCACTGAATAAAGGCTGGCAATGATAAATCGAATCTTCAGATAGCAATGAAGCGACGAATTAGTTGCTCGACTGCTATGGCGACTAACCATCGCGAGGGAGGGTGTACGAAACCGCCTCCATACATCGAAATAGATTGCGTAAAACACCAGAAAACGCACAGAACCGAGGAATAAAATATAAGCGAAACACAATACAGAATTTAGACATGTAAAATAGCTACTAACCTGGTAAAAATCCACCAAACCTCTCCTCAACAGTCAGTAAACCCGATCCCGATCGCACACGCCTTGTACTGAGAGCAGTGCCATCCGTGTGGACGATAACAATGGAGCACAATAGAGGACAGACAAAGGTCCGCGAAGAAGCTCAGAGAAGGTGAAATATCTCGGCAACAAAATCCGATAAAAACACGATCAGAGCGTCGCTGCAATCTAGACTTAGGTAGAGACACTCGACCAGACTCTGAGACTGATCCCCCAACTATCCTAGGAGGAGTATCCTGTACAGTGTCGGGGGCCGGTCCATTTGATGTAAACAATTGGCGAGCTCATTTGCATTTTGGCATTTTAGTATATAGAGATGATAAGAAATTAAGTAAATCCATAATCTTAGGAAAACAGACATGCTTTATCAAGAATAAAAAAGGAGGACTTTCAGTAGTTATAGATCATACACTTTTCAAAATAAGACTATAATATCTCATTTTTATTATCTTATAGCAATTAAGTCTGTTTTTGTTTTTCTTTATAGTACTCTAGTAGTGCTCTACATTGTATTTTTTAAAGATTTTCCAACTCCCTGCAACCATTCCAAGCCTAATTACTAATTATTCAATTTCCTCTGACATAGATCACCTCCACAGCTATAAGACGTGTCCACACTACAAAACTAGCCCAGGCTCGGCCCAGGTTTGGCCTAGGCTCGGCCCAGGTATACGTTGTGTCCACACTACGCGGGACACAAACCTGGGCCGAGTCCCAAGATGCAGCCCGAGCGCTTGCGCACAAGGTCAACAACAAACATGGCTGACTACTGTTGGGAAAATTTTGTTGGAATGGCTATCCCTAGATGCGAGATTTTGCCACCTGTATTATTGATAAAGGCTATGCTCTTGGCCTTTCAAAACTTTATTAGAAGAAGAGAGCGTGCAAGAAAGGTGCGTCGTCAAAGGTTAAAATCAGCATCACTCAAAAGAATTTTACGTTACAGACGCGTACAGCATCGAAGGACAAAAACGATCGTGAACAGTGTTTTACTGCACTGTATGAAGCCAAGCCCAGAAAGGAAGGTTTGGTGTGAAGTTCGCAGTGAGAGCTGGTGGGAGGACATAGTTAAGAGACAATTTAATGACAATGACTGGGTGAAAAATTTTAGAATGTCAAGAGACACTTTTGAAGACCTTTGCAAAGAAGTTAGTCCATATCTCCAAAAACAAGATACCAAGTTTCGAAAGGCTATCTCTATCGATAAGCGAGTAGCCGTATCCCTTTGGAGATTGTCAACAAACTGTGAGTATCAAACTATTGGACATCTGTTTGGTATTTCAAAATCCGCTGTATGCGATATTGTGAAAGAATTTTGTTTTGTTGTCAACACACACTTGCTGTCAAAGTATATTTGCATTCCAAAAGACGAAGATCTTGTTAAAGTTGTAAGAGAATTTGAAATTAAATGGGGTTTCCCACAGACTGCTGGTGCTATAGATGGCTCACACATTCCCATTAAAGCACCTGTCAGGTATCATGCTGACTACTATAACAGGAAGGGTTGGTACTCTATAGTCCTGCAAGGTGCTGTTGATAGCTTCTACAGATTTATTGACATAAATGTTGGATGGCCAGGAAAGGTACATGATGCAAGGGTGTTTGCAAATTCCTCAATTGGTGTTAAGGCAGGAAATGGAAGCTTATTTCCAGAGGAAATGGAAAAGGAAATGACTGGAATTAAAGTTCCTTCGGTTCTTCTAGGGGATGCTGCATACCCATTGTTACCTAGACTAATGAAGCCATTCCCTGATTATGGAAACCTTACCCCTTCCAAGTTACATTACAACTACCGTTTAAGCAGAGCCAGGATGGTGGTAGAGAATGCATTTGGCAGGTTGAAGGGCAGATGGAGGTGTTTACTGAAAGAAAATGAGGCAAACATAGGACAGATGAGTGCCATTGTGTCAACATGTTGTGTTCTTCACAACATTTGTGAAGTGCATAGAGAAGCATTTGACACTACCTTGATGGAACAATGTCAAAGTGATAATGAGCCAGATATAGATGGCAGAAATGTTCAAGATAGAGTCGCAGCAGCTGCAAACATCCTAGAGGTTCTAGTGAAATACTGCACAGAGAACAGAATTGGACAAAATTGACAATATCTGCTATGTTGCTATTTATGTATTCTTCATGCCTCCCAAAAAGCACAACAAACTAGAAAATCATAAATTTCAGAATAAGCATACATTTTCTTAGATTATTAAAGAATATTGATTCAGATTAATATGTGGAGCACAGAAGTATCTTTCTCTTTATTTTGTAATTGATGACCAAACGCATAACCAAAACTTCTGTGATATTTAATATTCCTATATTCAAAGTCAGATCTCATTTCACATTTTGGTAGCTACAGATTTGAAGGGTGATAATGTTGATCATGACAATATACAAATTAGTTAGTATAAAATTCAATTTAATTTAAAAAGGTGAGGGAAAATAGCATAAATATGAAGAGCCTGCATCATAAAATAGGATGAAATTTGATGTGCATGTGGCATATTTTGATAAAAGATCCTATTATTTTTGGCTGGGAGAGCTGATTCCTATTGCTTTTATGTTTACTCTTTGATAACTGAAATGCTATTTAAAATTAATATTAGTTTCGATTATGAGTTGTCATGTAAGTTGTTCTATTACACTCAGGTTGAAATGATAGCCAAAAAGATCTATAATAGTTTATACATTTACATTTACAATGAAGTATAGTGTGGGCCTTCAGTTTTTTCTTCATTTCCTGATGGAGGGTTTGTTCCACAGCTTGTAGGCCCATTTGCATTCAGATGGGGGCTGTTATAGCTATAAAATATGGTCTGATTTTCATTGTGCACTGGTGGGGGCCTTTGACCATAATGGACACTAGATGAAAATTGAGATAATATATTCCCCATCATCTGCATCATGTTGATTTAATGCTGCATTTCTCTCCTTCTTTTTTCCTCTATTTCAAGCTCTTTATGAAATCGTTCTTCTTCCATCTTGAAAAAACGTGCATCTGCTAATTCTTGTTGTTTATTGATGGCTTCTAATGCCGAAGAGAGAAACATTTCACTTCGGCTACGTTTCTTGCCTTTTCCTTGCTTGGAAGAGCTAGTGAAGGTTTCCTTCCTCGCTAATGTTTTCTTTATGACATTATCATCAGACAGGGCAGAAGAAAGTGAAGAACTTACACTGTTCGCTGTGGAATCTAAAGGCTCGGCCATTGAGCAATATACTTCCTTTTCAATCGATTTTCCAACATCAATTTCTTCACATTCATTATAATCGATATCATCATCAAAACTGCCTGATTTATCCTCACTATCTCCTGCTCGCGCTCCACTCTCGAGAAGACTCTCGGGCTTTGTAATTGGCCTACCTCCCATTATCTCATCCATTTGATCAAAAAATTCAAATGTTTTTCTTTCCCGTCCTGAACAATTGTTATTATCCTTCACTTTCTTGTATTGCTGTTTCAACTTTTTGAGCTTCTCCCGAATTGGCATGAATGTGCGAGTGAATCCAGCTTCTTCGAGCTGCTTTGCAATATTTTGGAATACTGGCACTTTTTTTGTACAATTGTCGAGTTGATGTTGGACTTTTTCGTCTGCCCAAATGCCTATTAAGGTTTTAACTTCATCATAACTCCATGTAGCTCCACGGTCAGTAGCTAAGGCACTCATTCTCGTATAGTTTTCAAACAAATCGCATCATTTAGAAGAACACTGTTCGCTTTGTCACAAAAGGTTGTTTTTCCTGCCACATTCCTTCACGCTTTACGCCTGCGCAATAGCTACTCAAAACAGGGCTCGGCCCAAGTTTCTGTCCACACTATACAAATCAGGGCGCGGCCTAGACCGAGCCCATCTCAAAACCTGGGCCAAGTTAGCCTAGGCCGAGCCCAGGTTTTTCGCGTCCACACTAGCATGGGCCAGGCCTAAGTTGTCAAAAACTTGGGCCGAGCCTGGGCTAGTTTGCGTAGTGTGGACACGGCTATAGTGAACTTATATAGTAGTTTATAAATCAGTTCTTGATCATAAATCAGCTGCTCTACTCTGTGTGATGGACTGGTCAGAGACAGCACAAGATAAATACAAATAGAGTAGAGTTTAGTTGTCATTCCATTTACTTCTTGGTTTAGCTACTAGTACTTCTCTCTTTCCTTTGTTTTGCTGTGAAGTAATGGGATGTCTTTTTGGATTTCACACAATTTTCTTTTTATCTTACTACTTGCTGTTTCAGTCTGATGTATATTTTTGTACCATTTGTAAAGCAGTTAAAAAGTTACTTCTAGATTTAAGATGCTTCCTAAAGCAACATTCAGTTTTCAGAATATGAAATATACCCAGGTGACTCATATGAAATTGGGCAATTCATAGTACCCCTGTAACTGAGAAAATATAACCATGTTTTGTATATATTTATTTTTCTTCAGCTTCATTGTCTGTTTTAGAAAAATCCAACTTAATTCCAGTTACTGACTAGTGTAGGACATAAATAATCCTTTCCTGCTCATTGACGAACTCTTTGTCCATATGACAAGAAGGTTATAAGAATTGCTGATTCAATCTAATCTGAAACACAAGCCCAATACTATACACCAAATGGGGCATGAAACAAAACAAAACTGAAAAGCAAACCAAAAGCAAGCTGTGGTAGTAGACATTGACAAATATCTTCTGGCATTCTCTTGATTTTATTCTACCCTCTGTATTCTAAACGTTGTAGGATTAAACCTATGAGCATATTGCGTTAGTGTCTTTTTCAGCCCGTCCAACAGAGCATAGCAACTGTACCATGGTTAAGAACTGTTTTTCAGTTTCTTTGAAAGTCGTATATAGCTGTTGAAGTTATCCATGTCTGGGAAATAAAATAGGATACTTGATCATGTTTGGGTTGATGACCTACATGGAATGCTTGGCATCATGAGTGGGCCTAACCCGAGTGGGTGAGACAATAATAAGCTTGTGTGGTTGTTTGTATCTTGCTCAAAAAGTTATTCACTCAAAGTTTGCGGCGCCTTGTTATAATAGTTAACAACAGAGCCAGTTTTAGCCCTTGAAAATAGTGCAAATTTCCTTAAAAATGGCAAAAGTTAGTTTCTCTCACTGCAAATATGCTTCCAACATGGCGGCGCCTCAAACTATTGGGCTTAGGATCAGAGGGGGTAGATAGCAATTGTCGGTATGGTCTTTGAACACGCCTCAAAAAGTACTAGAAAAGGACTAGGTCATTTCAGGTCGTTTGCAGATCGTTTACAGCTGGTGTCATCTCGTTTCAGGTCATTTCAGGTCGTTTCAGCTCATTTCAACTTTTATCACTTACATATAATAGGGTTCCACTCTAGCTCAATAGTTGTGTATTTCATGTTCATAAGCATTTGCATAAAAACTACACAAGTACTAAACCATAATTATCATCATCAACACTGTCATCATCAGCTACATATTGTTATGTTGGTTTTTGTCACTTCTTCACTACCCTTCTTCTGCAGAGTTACTCATTATGCTGGAGTTTTCATTGTTTGTTCCAGAATTGCAAATACTCAATTGCAAGCCCCCAATTCTATTTGCAAACAGAAATGTCCATCATTCATTATTTTTCCTTTCCATATATTAGCTCTTTTCTCTCTCCATCTTTCAGGTAAACTAAAGAATGCTTACAAAGACCTTTATAACAAGCACGAAATCCATAATGTTGATAGTGACAGAATTGTGTTAGTAGAGAAAGATATCTGTGATTTTGCAGTAAAGTTGAAGATAAGCCGTGGCTACCGATCCAAAGGTACATTTCGAGATGAAGCAAAGCGGTATTTGGACAACGTTCAAGATTTCACAGGTGATGATATTGACATATCAAAGTTAATTGACAATGAACACCGTGTAACGTTTATTCGTGGAATTGCAGGAATGGGAAAGTCTGTTCTTGCCAAACAGTTGACTTCTGGGTGGGCAAATGATCATTTTTATCAAGACTTTGACATGTGTGTCATGTTTGAGTGTAGAGACTTGAATTACTTCAAAGACCATGAAGGGGCCAAGCTGGAGAAACATGAAATTCTTGGTGAATTTATTAAAAGTAAAGTTAAGTATGATTTGGGAGATGGAGAAAAGGTCTTGGTTATAGTAGATGGCCTGGATGAACTCTTTGACATAACTGAAAAAGATTCAATCATAGGGCAACTTCTGAGCCGTAAGATTTATCCCATGTCTAAAGTTATACTAACTGGGAGACCTCACATTGAATTCAAACTAAATAGCTACCGTAATGTAGGTGGCTTGAGGACTGTTGAAATTCAAGGACTCACTAATGAGCAGATCAATGAATACGTAGAAAAGTTCTCTAAACGTGAAGATCATGTTTTGGATATAAACAAAGCAAAGGGTGCATCAAATGTTCCAATCATTCATGTGCCACAGTTCTTAAATACATTTTGTTGCATTGCAATTTTGCTGAAAGGTCAAGTAATTTCGAACAGCACTGAGTTATATTGCTGGACTGTTTTTCTACTGCTGAGACAACATGCTGACAAATTTGGTGCAAGTACAAAGAGAGCTTCAGACATTTTTGATGAATTTTCACACGCATTATCAACACTAAGTAAAGTTTGCTACAATTTACTAACAAAGAACAAAATAATTTTTAAAGGAAATATTAAATTGCTGCTTGGTTGCATTGGAAAGGACAAAGAATTTGTTGAAAGTCTATTTGTTGATGTGTCAGACAATATTACAGAGAAGTATCAATTTAAACATTTATCACTGATGGAATTTCTCTCAGCCCTTTACATATGTAAACAGGGCAGGAGACTTCTGCTGAAAACTATAAAGGACAATTTGGAAAAAGGGTTTATTGAAGTTGTCTCATTTGTATGTCGTTTATTGTCAGGATTTTCATATGGAGGCATAATTAAAGAAATGTTAAAGAAGGTTGTGGGATTAAAGCAGGAAGTAAATGAGAAACAATTGTTAGAAGATGTAATTGAATTGTTAAATAAGTGTGGCTTGGGTGGTGATACTATATTAAAAAGATCATTTGAAATTATTACTTTTTTTCTAAACAAGAATTTTAATGATAAGGAGTTTATTAAGTCAATTCTTCGAAGATGCGATGGTTATAGGTTTGAGTCAGATGAACTAACAACAGACAATATTTATCTGATTTGTAAACACTTGGGAAGTTGCGGATGGAAAGAGGATGATATTCGAATGGCATTCGCAAATGTTCATTTTGTGCAGATCAGTGTGTCGAGGACTGAACAATTGGACATGATTGCTGTGAATCGGCTTTTTCGCATTGTTGGTGGTTATCTCAGTGGCATCGTGCTAAGCAGAATGAAGACAACTGTGAATGCCATTCGAGGCAAGTTCAAAGGAGAAGATGCAACTGGATATTGTGGAAAGGTATACATCGAGGAATGTGAGTTCATGGATGGAGATGTGAACGGAAGGTGGTCAAATGATCGGCAATTGACAAGGTTGCGCATAAGAGAATGTCAATTAAAGACAATGAACAGTTTTGTGAATTTATGCGATTGGGGGATGTCATGCGAATGGTTTGAGTTAAGATGGCTGGACATTGATATTGAATGGTGGGAAAGTATGGTAAAGATGATTGAAGAAAGGCCACAAAAGGGAGGTTTAAGGATTAAGAGATTGGAAATAGTCTACTGCACTACTAGAATGAGCAGTGCATTGGAAATGAGGGTGAGATGATTTACCATATATATATATATATATATATATATATATATATATATATATATATATATATATATATATATATATATATATATATATATATATATATATATATATATATATATATATATATATATATATTTGTTATGTACTAATTCATAAATTGCCACTTTTAGTAGTTTAAATGCAAATGGTATATTATATATATGATAATTAGTAATTTGATGATTTTGTCAAGATTGCAATGCAAATATTTCAGAGAAAATAATGCAGTTTCAACTTATGTTTGTTAAGCATTTAGGTGGTTTATTAGAAAATAAAACATTTTGCATTCAATTGTTTGGAATTCATTTTTTGTTTAGTTTTAAGTAACAGAATTATTGCAAAAGTAGAACTTATGATAGTACAAAGATTATAAAGTGACTTCTTTTCAAGGTTGGACAATATTTAAATCCAAAACTCAAGTGATCTTTCAACGAATTCTGGAAGGCTGTTTTATCAATGCATATAAGTTTGACAATATTCTTAATGACTATCTTTATCAATTTGCCAAAACAACACCTCCTTTTCTAAGTAGATTAATACATTTTCACATCAAACAACCAACGGTTTACATACAACAGGTCTGTTTTCTACAATATGCATATGGATTTAGGGATTTTTGCCAGTGTCAAATCTGACCTCAGAAAAAGGACGCTATGGACTTGGAAACAGTTACATGTAGATTTCCTAGTTTTCAACTGACAACAGTTATTTAGTATACTTTAGTCCCTAATAGACGTCCCCCCCACGAATTAATTTTTTCAAAATTTTCCAGCCACGATATTCTTATTCCATCCCCGGCTATTACATTTTGGGAAAGACTTCACCCAGGATTTAATGTGATTACGAAACTATTGCATTGCTGATTCAAAGTTTCAAATTCCAACTGAAAAGTCATAATATTTTGTAGAAACTCCATTTTTAGAGTACTGTACTTTCCACTCCATTTATTCATTCATTCCTTGTTTTTTCTGCAACTCATTGCCATCACTTCCTCTACGCTAGCACTTAACTAACATTTTTCTTTTTCTTCGTTTTTTCTTATTTGCTATTATTGGTTTCAAAACAAGTTGCACTGCTTAGAAGCTTTTCCAATACCCCCTTCTAAATTCAAGGCAATTTTACAACCTCCCCATCTATTCCAACCCCCCTGCTGATTAGGTTTTGGGGATTTTTCCAACTCCACCCTACTATTCCAACCCCCCTTCTATTAGGCACCAAAGAGTAGTTAGGAAGTGATTTACAGCTTTAAATCAATTAGATTTGAGTTTTAATTTTGATACAATGTATGAAGAGAGTGTGTGTTGGCAATGTGCTAATTTTAACATGTGAAAAGTAGCAGTAGGAAGATGTATTGCAAGGATGTAAAAGTGATTTAAGTGTTGGGGTACTCGGGGGGGATTTTCCCACTTCTTGGCTATTGGCAAACAGGATGGTAATGTGTGATGTCACAACAGACCATATTTGCAGAATAGGTAATGTTTGACCACCTGTTCAAATGATGCATTGTAGAGTAGTCTTAAATGACTTGCATTTGATACATGTCAATTGAGATTTTTGCAGTTCATTGCCAGTTTAGTTTACATGAACTATTCCTAATTCCAGCCTGGTTCTTAATGCTGTGGACCAGGCCAAAAAATGAATATGGTTAAAATGTGCAAATTCTTAAAAAACGATGCTTGTGGCGTCATCACTTTACTACTCTACAGCCTTACCCTAAAGGATGTGCATGAAATCAATATTAATTCAAAACTTACATCCTCTTGATATGCTTTGTATATTGAAATATTTCTGATATATTTACATAACAATAATAATTCCATATTGAATACAGTGCAAATAAATTTGGCAATATCACTTATTTGCATGCATGCAAAAAGCAATACAATATTCGTTTCTGCAATACAATTGTCCTCAATGGCAATATTTGTAAATGGTTTTGAGCTATGCATAGTCTGTAACACAACAAGCGCAAAAATTGTCCACAGATAGATCTCCATTATTTAAAGTTCATTGTAGCAAAGTCCCTCCATAAGCAAGTAATTCCATTGCGCTTAAGTGTACAAGTGTAAATATCGAATACTCTTATTCATCTGCTAGAAGTCAATAATTATATGGCAAAATTATTCTATTTTATTCCATTTTTCTATTGGAATTGTTAATGCTATTGTTTCTTGATATGATCCATTTTATCACTTTCCCGTTCCATGTCTATTTGGAGTTCACACCCAGAAATGCACTTTTTTGATAGAAGTTAATTCTTATTTCCTGTCAATTGGTGCCATTTATCATCTTTAATTAAGATGAATGTAATTAATTCTCCTGGTGCATTTAACAGGAAGTAGTCATTTATATTGCGCTTTTTTCCAATGCATTTTCCTACCAACTGCACATCTTGAAAGCAGACTTGTGACTGTGAAAGATTTCCCTTCATTGTGTGATTTAATGTAAGAAAAAGGCAGGAAAAAGTAGCCTAGGCTCTGTTACTATCATAATGGAGCATGAAAGAGTTTTTAGAGATTATTTATTGTTATAGATAGTGCATTGTGGCATGAAGTTGTTCATTGATGGCAGAGAAGTGGTGAGTTGGTTGAAGTTATGGTTCATTGACTCTTTGTATAAGTTGGGACAATGACAGCAGTGATTGCAAATTGAACACAAAATAAGAAGCATCTGTTGGAACCTATTTTAGTATCGTTTTAGCAACATCGTGTGGTCCTAGAAAACTAGAGTATGTTCTAGGAAATTCATACGTGTGGTCAATTTGGAAAATTTTAACACTCTGGATCACCTTTATCTTTGTTGACCGCCATTCCTTATGATAAACATTGGTAATGCACCATGGAATACCATGAAGAGCATTTATCGTTGAGCAACAGGTGATGCCCGCTATTTTGCAGAGCCGCAGGGCATAGTCAATAGACAATTCATGCAAGGCATAAGCAAAATTTTACAGGGCATACTGTTGTCACTGAGAATTTCCTTGAGATATCTATAATCTAAATGGGAATTGACCATTCAGTTACTGAACTGACTAGGCATCTAGAGTACTCCAGAGTTTATTTGCACTTTTCATTAACTGTTCATGCTTTTTCTAGCACTACTGAGAAATAGGGATTTGTCTTGTCCCAGAAAGGACATAAGCTGCACTATTTCCTTGTAATTTCAATGTGAAATTTAATTTCATCTTATTTAACAATATTCCTTTCTGTGGCAGAGCTACTGAGGAAGATTGCTGGTAGATATTCCTGGAGATTTGTGCAAACCTAATGAGAAATTTGTCTGAAAGGGGTTGCATTTTCATAATGTTTAGAAGATGAATTTGGTGTACAGCCATGTTGATCTGTCAATCAGGGATGAATGTGCTCTAGTTACATGTTAAACTAATTAGGGTTCAGCAAAGGTGTCACTGACAATGAGCCTGGCTCTTAGCATTTCTCTGGCTCCTGCCCCCCCCCCCCCAAACACTGGCTATTGACGTTGCAACTGTTGTCTTATACTCCTTACTGCTAAGTCAACATTAGGGAGTCAGTGGACGGACATGAATTATTCTCTGTACATGCATTAAATAGGGAGTCTTTGTGAGGTTTGGGAGATTGCATCTATAGAGCAGATTCTACTCAAGTAGTCAACGCTAGTTCAACAATACAGTTCCAGTGCACTTGAGAATACCTTCACAACATGCATTTGCACTTTGACAGTGACTAGGATAATACGTGGAAGTCTAATAAGTTGGTCAGGTTGGAAACAGTTTCAAAAGAATTGCAAGTAACCAAGCTCGTTTATTCTGCAATGGAGAGTACACAGTGGGCCCTGACGACGGGGTCAAGCAGATATTGACAAGTAGCATAAGAAAGCGTTATGATGTTCTGATGAACGATGGCTTGTTGTAAACATATTGGCAAGTACAATGTAGCAAATTCACGAAAAATAAATGTTTTTAAAGTTTACATGAATCTGGCATAAAGCATTCGAATTTCGGTATAGTGGCCTTCATTTCTGCACAAACATGTCTCAGACAAGCCTGGATTCTATGATTGTGATAAGGCACTCTTTGCAAGTGTATTTCTGAAATCTGATGCTTGCAAGCGAAAATAGTCATTTTTAACATTTTTATATGAGCTTTCAAAACTTTTTAAGCCTCTAGGAACTGGATCAAAATTTCTATAAATGCTTGCACATAATCAAATCAAATATATCAGATAGCTAATTTAGCAAGCAGGCCACCAAAGTGGGATCTGCACTCATGAATGGCTTTCTTGAGTCCTTTGCAGCTACGAATTGTGTGATCACTGGCTTTGCAGTGAGAACAATGGAGATGCTCTCTCAGTTTCATAACCATTGGAACACTTTTGTCCCAAAGTCGATTTTTGCAGTCAGATAAAAATTGTCTGACTGATTTGTCTTACGAACAAAGTTCATTTGATATTGATTGAGAAATTTATTTGCTTCAAAACCACTCTCAGTAAAGTTAAGGAAGCTATTTTGATTGTTTGTATCTATTAGCTCTGAGCTATGTGCAAGCACAACATGAGCACTTGGGGTGATTTGTATTCAGGGATAGATTTGATCAGCAATGATTTACCAAGGCAGAACTCCCAATGCTCAGATACTTTGACTTCTGCTAGAATTCATGATTGCTAGAATAACGGCCATTTTCAGTATGATCTCGTCAATTTTTGAATAATGGTCTACATCATCTATGCCTTTTGTAAGTAGTGCCCGGTAATTGGAGTTCACTATAGCCTTGGCAATGTTCACTGTTGTGATGGTTCCACCACTTCTAGTGGGATCTGGTTTCTCAATGAGAAAAAATCCTTAATCCTTAATCCTTAATCGTTTGTTGATTTTCATCCTTTGCTTTCTTCATGATGTCAAGTGCTATCCCCACATGATTTATTACAGAGAGTTTGGCCTGTGACCAGGTGTAGTGAGATGCTGTGGCATGGTAGCATATTTTGTAGATCCATCCAAAGCATTTGAGGATATTACATAAAGGGTGTAAGTTGGAGCTGTCCTCTATTGTTATTGGCTGGTGGGTGACAACTTTCCTTACATTGTAGTCACCTGTTTTTCGATTTTTTGGGACATGGAGATTTTTCTCACAAATTGCCAGTGTTTGATCCAATTTGCAATCAATAAGCAAGCCAGCTTTGATGCCCTCTATGTTGTTACATTCCATTTTGCTTTCTGTGCAAAGACAGCAGAGTGCACCACCTCACCCACTCAGGAGGGATTGAAGCTTTCCATCAAGCATGGACATTGTTGCATCCACCTTCACCTTCATGGATTTGTTAAAACGGTGAATGAAAAATTCATGGCCTTTCCTCTCGTTTTGTAGCTCTGCCACAACTGTACAATTTTGGCTTGACTCCTTCCACATTAGAAGCATAATAATAGGCCAACATGATGATGAAGAATGAATGTGAGGGATTCTCGTAAATTAAAATTTCATCTAATGTTTTAAGGTTTTCCATTCTGAACAAGTACATAATAATATTATGCATTCTGCAGAACCTCTGTTCTTGAAACCAGAATATCCTCCACTTCCATGAAGCCCATCATGTAGTGTAATGTGAACTTCATTTAAGTGTTGTAATAATGGCAAATTAATAGATTAAAAAAGGCGAGTTGCTATTCGTTTGATGCCTTCTGCATAGTCGAACCTGACACCCACATATTCATCTGAGAGGTTCAACGCTTTAGGTCGAAATTGTTTGTGTTACTTATCCAACTCTCCATAAGTTGGATAGACATCAACACCATTATTGTGTCTTGGGCTAAAGGAAGAAGGAGAAAGAGAGAAACCAATGAGTGTACTATTTTCTCATATATCATTTTTACTTGAAACCATACATTACTACACTAACATTAAAACTGACCTCATCTAAAAACATTATATTGTATTATTCTAGTGGACTGGGATGAGTCCCCTGGGGAGTTGTACCCCAATCCTGGTCAACAGGTCAACGTGTGATCAGAGCATGGTAGGATAGATCACAAGGGTAAAATCGGTATTGAGCCTAGGTCACAGCAACCGGCAGCTGTAAAAAATAGCAGATTTCTATGTAAATATGTTTATTCATGTGGCCACTCTCAAAAATTGTTAAAGCTGTTTGCAATGCTATATGAGAAAAAGGCAGTTTCTGATCTTCAAAGACCTGTTTCTCAGCTTCGGCAAGCTGTTTATTGTCTAGGCACTTTGTTTTTAGACAGTATGCATAAAGCTTCAATGGAGAAATGTTCTCTTCCACAGCTCTACTAGTTGCATCCTTGGCAAAAGTACTTAACCGAAGGCATTGTTGACAATCACCAACTTCGTGAAGGGGGCGTTTAGGCTTCTCAACATAGTTTTCATGCAGCAAACATGAGAATCTGTCAGTTTTCCACTCAGAACTGTCCATCGATTGTTTTTTAGACTGCAGAGTTATATATCTAACATATTCACTTCGGATGTCAGCTGTAAGTCTCTCATTTGGCTTCACTTTGAGCATAGAACACAGCAGTTGTAGAACTTTTTGAAAGTCTGGTTCGTTGGAAAATTGGTTCCACTTACAATCCCAAAATATTCAGTACAGCTCAATGTTATTCATTTCATCTATCATGGAACTACAGTACTGGTAATGGTAATATTTCTGTATTGACACCAGGCAAAAGTATTATACTTCTTGCCCAGGTGTCAAATTGACCTGGCTGCTCAAGCGAGTTCTGTATTTTCCAAAATCTGACCCATTCATATGAAGTTACAAAGCCTATTCAATATGAAATAGCTACCTTTATAAACAGTACCATATGTCAACACATTTTTGTGGGACTTAAACATGTTTCTTTACTATTTAGCAATGAGTTTTCAAGAGTGGCAACCTAATTTGCTTTCTTTTGTTTTGAATACTGAAAAAACCTACGATTTTCATTGCTTAGGTCAAACTGTATGCAGTGGCAAGTACGAAAAGTGAACCCAGAGTCCCAGAAAATATACATATTGATGTATAGACTGTTAAATTTAGACCAATATTCCGATATATAGACAATTTTTGCATTTTCATACTGCCATTTTGAGAAAAATGGTGGGCAATGGCCGGAAACCCAATTTTTTTATTTTATATAGTTTTTATTTCTGTTCCTAAGAACAGATTTTCTTCAAATTCGTTCCATGAACTTTTCAATATTGATTGAACCTACAATCAAAAGGGCAACATAGGGGTTTTAATCATCTTCATAGTCTTCCGTATAAGTAGACTGGGTGACCCAAGTCTGATGACTATGATTTGCCAATTTGTCACAACGAAATATTTTGTGTGCCAGAAAATCTGAATATTTAAAACATGAGTATACAGGAATTTACGTATATTTACACTTTTGCAAAAGATTAGAAACTATCTAATTCACCATAATATAGTTCAAATACTCATCTGCTATTTTCAGCCATGATTATACAATTTGTGGTTGTCTTTTGTCTACTCACTTGCTCAAACTTACACCATCATAAAATGATGAATTCACCAAACTTTAAGCAAGTAGAGCTTTGTGAATATCTGCAGTTAAGACAAAAGTGAGTTCTTTTTGGAATGCTGAGAAATTTTAGTTTTGGAATTTCATAAACATCAAGCTTCATTTGAAAGTTGCCAAAATGTCCCCTTGCGAGCCCATTGTGTAGTATATGGCAATTCGATTTTTCTAATTACTTTATGTGTGATTTCATGCTTCTTATATCATGTATGTATATGTTATTTCTGTCATCTTTCGTAGATACCTCCCTCACCTATCAAGCAAACTTTTCGCTATATTTCTAGACCATCAACAGTAAGTAGCTACATTGAAGGAGAGGACTTTCAATCACTTCGATCAATTTAATCTAACTGGGTGATACTAACTTCCATTTTGTATGTTTTTGTTTGTGTATTTTTAGTCTACATTGCTTTCTTTTCTCTTTGATAGAAGAAGCCAACCTCGTCTTCAACATCTCCTTCCACCATTGATCTTCCACAATTAACAGTAAGTTATGACATTAATGAATAACATGCGAAGTGTTTCCCATCTGTCACTGTAGACTGATTAAATAATTAGATGTAATACACACATTTCATGGAATTAAATTTCTTAGATTTGTTATTACTTTATTGTAGCAGCTTTGTTATGCAAATTCATTAATACTTTTATGCATATATTGTCCTATGTTGCTATTGCAAGAGTCCACTTTTAGTTCTGAAGAATCTTACCTTCCCTGTCACTTTCTCCCATCATCAACAATAAGCTATCACATTTTTTAAGTTGCTAGGTGATATTGTGACAAAGTAAATAAACCGAGTAGGGGTTCAACTTGAACTTTTCTAATATTGAATTTCTCTATGATACAGCTAACTGGTCTTGTTTCAACTCCACGCTTAAAGGTATTTCATTGGCTGACACTGAGTCCCTCTTAGCTAATTGATGCATGGGTGCCACCGCAGTTCCATCGAGATATTCATTGGACTGGTTGATAAGAAGGGCTGTTCACACCCTGGATACCATAACAGCTGCATTTTACATTTTTTTGCATTCTGTAAATTCTTAAATGAAGTCTGCTCTTTTTTTCACCAATACGTATCTGATACGGCAAATTTCTTTTGTCCGATTTCTGAATTTCACTCAGTTTTTAATGAAGTTGAATTATTTGAGAATTTACAATAACAGTAGACATCTTAGATGATCATTTCTCATTAATACCAGCTAGTAGTACTTTTTGATATAACTAATTAATTGGTTTTTAAACTTGTCATATTTCATTATAGATGTCCACCTCTTCTTGCATGAAATCCACCCAAGTAGATGCCCATAGTACTGTCGACCATTCAATGGTATGTTGAGTTCTAACTCAATTACATCGTTCTGTCAAGTCAATATTGCTGTTGTTGTTGTATAATGACATTGAGTAAGAACACTGGATTGCATTGTCTCATCACTATCGGGAGGCTTTCTTTGTACAATATGTATTCAAACGAATCGATGAGTATCTGATACTGCAAGTTTCTTTTGCCCAACTTCCAGTTTGAACTTTACTCTGTTTTAAATAAAAGGGAATTATTTTGAGAGTTTCCAATAACAGTTGACATCTGAAATTACCATTTTTCATTAATATTATCTTATAATTATTTTTGATATAAATAATATACTTAATTGTTGCTTAAGTTTGCGATATTTCTTTAGAGATGTCTACCTCTATT
This sequence comes from Mastigias papua, assembly GCA_964019165.1. Taxonomy (NCBI): domain Eukaryota; kingdom Metazoa; phylum Cnidaria; class Scyphozoa; order Rhizostomeae; family Mastigiidae; genus Mastigias; species Mastigias papua. The sequence continues at coordinate 9,595,434 of OZ025271.1, read as the reverse complement.
AACATGACATCCCTCCAAGTAGGTGTCCACAGTACTATCGATCATTCAACGGTATGTTAAGTTCTAACTCAATTGCATCACTCTATCAAGTCAACATTACTGTTCTTGTTGTATAATGATATTGTCTAAATGAATTTGATTGTATTGTCTCATCATCATCCTGAGGCTTTGGTAATACACACTGCATTCCAATTAATTCATGAGTAATCAATGGTACTCGTTATGACGTATTTTTGCTATGCAGTACATTGCTAATTTCTCTTAAAGCCACATCATTCACCATCATCTGGAACTGCATGCCATGACGTTAGAACACCTTCCCAATATCCAGTAAGTTGATAAGATATTGTCTAGTGTTATCTTCCACAGTTTTGACACACAATCATGAATGGGTTTGGAAACCTTTGGAGACGTTGCTGGTGAGAGAATGTGTGGCCCAGGGCAAATGAATCAATTAGCCTCCCTGTGATTTCAATATTACATTTTGAAATTGTTGCCATAATCAATAGGATATTTCATAATTTTGAGACCCCCTCGGTGTCATTGTCAGGAGCAATTTGCCCCTTTGTAACCTTGACAGTTTTCAATATTCATGCTCTTTTTCTCATAATATAACGTCACTGCTAGTTCATGATTTGCATCATTTAGAAATATAATTATTTGACCAATAGGATTGATGAATATTTAAAGATTTATTTCATCTAATCTTTCATTTATTTATATTTTCTTCGCTTCTCTTTCAGACTCCTCAACCTTCTAGTTCTTCTAGTTCTTTTCCATCTGCAGGAAGACCAAACTTCCAAGTGCCAACAGTAAGTTTGTTCATAGATAAGTGCCAACAGTAAGTTTGTCAGATATGCTTTTTGCGTCATGGCTTCATTAAGTCACTGTGATATGTGGAGTTATTTGGTCCACTCTAAGCTTTCCCGCCATTTCTTATCTATTCTTCAATGCTGGAGGGTTGCCCTGATTCTCTGTCATTTGGAAGAGGAGGGTAAATGCCCATTATGTATAGTAACAATCATTAATGATAAAGAAGACAAACATCATCATTATCATTATCATCCTGATTATGATCATTATCGTCACTACTTATCTCTTGATGATGTCATTGTGAAATGGTTGCCATGCTCAATCTTGATGGAACTCTTGGGGGTAGTTAGCATTTGATAAGTTCTATCGTTTAAGCTGTACCTCACAGCTGTGTCCTCTGTGGTTCAGAAGTTTCTCACCTAAACATTTGTAGAGCATACCCCCCTCCAAGTCTACAGCCGATACTTGTGCCACTCATTTTGCTGGGTTCTTGTAAAGAAAAATGTGCATTCCCAAATATGATTACATCATTAATTTTCTTAACATGAGCGATATCGTTTTTGTAAACAATATTTGTCATTTATTAGAATTATTCAGCAACTATTCATTTAAGCCTCAGATATTCTTTTTTCACTGTCTTCATCGTTTTCCACATGTAGAATGGTGCACCCACAAGTAGTTGTCCTTCATCAACTGTAAGTTTTCTTCTTTTTCATCCATTAGCTATGGTTCCCTGTCTGCTTTGCATTGTTACATCATTCACATAAATAGAATTGTTTGGCCTTTATTCAATGGTCACTTGATTCTAATGACGTCACTACTATTGGACTCAACCATGGTATCAGGAGATGCTCTTCTCTGCATATGCAAATGATGGAATACCTTGTGGCATTTAGTTTTAACAGTCGATTGAATCATTTATGTTTGGCAATCACCCAAGCAACAGATCCTGCTAGTAAGGTTCATTGTGACATGTTTGTGACTGTGTTAAAATCCAAAGAGAGGCTGATGCCCAGTGCAATTAAATCTAAAATCATTGGAATATCATAAGGAGGCAACATCAAGGGGGTTTCTTGAAGATCTCACTGATCTAAAAATAAGACTGGATTGAGCATCTATTGTTTTAGAACTCAACTTATTGATGCCAGCAGTGCGCCACATTGCTAAGACGCAACAGCTTCTAATGAGTGAGACAAAACCACATCAACAGCTTATAATGGAATAAAACAAAATCGCATCATGTATGAGAGATAAAGAGGAACGTGATTTTGTGCATTTGGTTGTGGAAAACGTAAGTCTAGTGGTCCTATGAGTGAGAGTGAAGGCAGTAGTGGTGAAGAATCTACTTCTAAAACGCAGTATCCTCAAATTTTCAGTTGTTAGTTACAATGTTCCTGGAGCTTTAATTGAGTTTGGAATGTTTCTTTTGGCAAAATTCATACATTCCATATTTCCAGTTTTTTCTGGAAGACCTCTATTTCCTTTGTCCATTTCTACATCTATCGTTTCTAGTAGAAGACAACAACGTACATTCTATGAAACCATTGCACTTTCCAAATGATAATACTGTATTGTCCCTGTTAACGCCGGCCCTAATTTAACACCGACCCTTTTTATGCCGGCCCTTACAATACCAGGGACGGAAATTGATCTACTGCCACTTAGGACCACAGTTAACGCCATTCAGAAATGTAGGTTATTGAAAATTGATAAGGACATTATTTTCGCACTTTTCGCTTTTTTCTGTTAACACTTTTAATCATCAATCAAAGGACGTTCAGTAGAAGTCTACGTATCTTCGTTTGCTACGCAATTTTCATTCATCAGTTTCATCGCCAGATTCAACAATGGTTTCTTCCTCTTTTTTAGTTTCTTCTAATTCTTCTTGTGCTTCTTGGAAAGTGAATTCCTCTGTCATTTTGTTTACTTGTTCATCAACAAAGGTTTTCATTTTCTGTGAAAATTAGTTTGTTTTGACGAACAAAGTACATTATAATGGGGATCTTTTGCCCACCTAATGAAATAGGCAAGGGCCTAAGCGTAATACTAGCAACAGTACTGGTAACTGATCCAGTAGTGCTAAGAGTTACACTGCGGGGAGTTACCAAGATTGGTACGCAGAGAAGGTATTTGAGCAACTGAACCGTTGTGTTTAGGCACATTATGTTAGAGTGCATGTTCGACTATCAACTGTCAAACCTCTCCATGCAGGACGATTATTGACATTTACAAACACCCAAAAGAGTCGACATGACTTACATTGTTGGGATTTAGAAAGGCGTACATTTCTGATGCTGTTCGTGAAGCCTCCAGTTTGGTACAATTGTGTGAAAATCCGTTTCAGGAAATCTAAATAACTGTTAATTAAATATTCCAATATCATTGTTCTGTTTGTTGTTGAGTTATAGTTGTTGCACTTGAGTACATTCTAAAAGAGATCTTTATTTTATAAATACAACCTCGATGTCTTTCTTATTTCTAAACCGATTGAATGTATTCCTGATTCGAGTATACTTGTATATATCAGCATCTCCACCCCCTTCCCCTTCCCCCATCTCTGATGATGTGATAAGTGAATGGTCCCAAAAATAAGAGTTGAAAATGGTGCTGTTTTGAATTAGGGCTGCCATTTTTTCCGTCCAACAGAATTTGTGTGCTATTCTGCGAGCTTTCAGACATGATTTTTTTGCGAATAACAAAAACAAGTCTTGTAATATGAAGTAAAGTTTCAAGATACAAAAGGAAGTTTTTGAAATATCCAAACTTTCGCACAATAATTTTCATTAGACAGATCTGTTGGACGGACAAAATGTTACCCTAATTCGAAACAGCGCCAAATATAACGCCGCTGCTTGGAGGTGAATCATGAATTGTCGGCCCTTTTTACACTGGCCCTTTTAACGCCGGCCCGTTTAACGCTGGCCCTTTTAACGCTGGCCCTTTTAACGCTGGCCCTTTTAACGCTACATAAGGAAAATTAACGCCATTAAGGGCCGGCGTTAAAAGTGCCAATAAAGTAGTTGTTAATAAAGTAATTTAACATAGAACCCTACTCACAGATTTAAATTGCGTTAAGAGCTAACTATTGATATTTCTATTGTTCAAGGGGTGTGGCAAAGGTCTCTTGAGAGGGGAGCCAGTAGGTTTTCTGTCATATCTTTAAAACTTTCTCTATATATAATATAAGTACATAATGCATATAATTATAAGGTCCCTTTGGGTTATGTATTTAAGAAGACTGACTATGATTGCATCTGCGTCTCAAATTGATGCCTACTCTTGAGTTCAGAATAAACGTCCCCTCCCGCTTATCAATTTTTCAAAAAACACACCCAGGACTTCCTTATTCCAAACCCCACATTTATTTTTTCTGTGTCTGTAACTCAATCGATTATTTAGTACTGTAAGAAATCATGCTTTTCATTTTGTTTACAGTTGACATGAATCCATATCTATTATTAGAGAAATTTTATACCAACCCCTGTTATTCCACCCCCCCCCATGTAAGATTTTTATATATATCCAACCTCCCAACTATTCCAACCTCCCCTGTGTACTTAGTATTGAAGAGTAACTGACTTAGCTTGCAGTTGGCATGCAGTGTTTGCCCATTTCTCGATACACTTCATAAGGAACTAGGGACTGTCTGAGTGGCAAGATGGCCACTGTTGAAATTCTATGGCTTCACTTAAAGACACCAGTTACTCAATCCAGTCCTTTTTTAAATCAGTGGAAGATCTCAGCCTTTTCTATATCTTGTTAACTTAATTTTGTATTTGTTTTGGTTTTTGTTCATATGACTTCATCATTTCATTGCTATTTTCATTCATCTAAACATTTGTTCATCATAGGTACGATCGAGACTGCAACATTGTATGATCATGTGAACATCTGATGGCATAGACCGGTTTTGTCCATGGCTTTTTTCATGTAGAAATTAGCGTATCCTTGTGACCACGTGACTTGCAATTTGGAATTGAGAATCCAAGGTCGTAATATAAGATGGCCAATTTTAGCATGGGGGATACTTCTCAAATTATACCATTGCATTGGTCAATGTAATGCAAAAGGCCCCATTGCAACACATGAAATTTTACGGCAAAGGATTCTCCCTTTACTTTATGTATGTCATGCTTTGTCTGTATACAGTGTGTTAGCGTGATTGTCTCATGGTTCTTTGATGAATAGCTATCGTTTGTTGCAAGCAATCTAATGGAATTTGGGTATGTTTTCAGCTCTTATAAGATTTGTTTGCCACATACCCCTAAGTTCCACAGTTTCTAATTCAATCAATTATATTATGGTTACATACTTCTGAATTCGCTCAATTTCAATTTGTCTAGCAGGCACAGCACTGCCAAATTAAAAGTTGGTAGGGCTACAGATGAAAGTGGGCAGCTAACAACTGTTGCGTGATAAAGGCTAGAAAAATCAGTGCCTGGCAGAAAGTGTTGAAGGGGGCTGAACCCCCAGCATCCCTATCAACACTGTGCCTGTGGATGGTTGTCTTGCTGGAATACATCCTAAATGTACCATGTGATAGAAAATACTCTATGGCTACTTGGCAATTTTAAGGAAAACCAGTGCTTTCATTCCACAATCAAATTCCATCTCCTGGCAAATTCTTGTCGAAGAACAAAACTACGGGGCACGTAGAGAAACTGCCCTCTCAATTGTAAAATGCAGGCCTTCTCTCTTTGTTTGTTAATTTAAGATAAAGCCATATGTTTCATTAAAGGATAAGAAAACTACAGAATTTTACGCAAGTGTTTTAGGCTGAGAGTCAAAGTATGATGTATGCAGCACATGTTCTTTAATGACGTCATACTCTCGGACACTTGAAAGAAGGTTTCCCTTACTAAACTTTCAAGTATGGCACATTTGACTGGATTCCCCCCATCTTTTCTGAGCAGAATTTATGCCTGCTTTCATGGCATCGATAAATCTCATCCAGCGATAACTTCTTATCCATTGCTTTCTCGGTTGTTGGTAATATGATTTCCAGTCCTACTTTCACTCATGTTTGATGGCAATTAAGAATGAGGGATAGTAGTATAGAATTGGAAAAATGAATTCATAGCATATTATACTATAATGTATTATAGTGTATTATATATATTATAATATTATAGTGTATTGTCGATTTGTTTATTGAATGTTGAATGCAGTTTTACCCAGATTTTCTCTTAATTGCTACATTCTCTTCATGAGAGATTATAATTTCTACATATTTTATTACCATTTTTACCCCCCTCCCTTCCATCCTTTGAAAAATCTCACTGGATTTTGCAGTTATTTTTAATTTACACGACAATGAAAGGTACTATCATTTCTTCGAACAAATTCCCAGTTTGTCATTTCAGCTCCCTGTTATACTCTTGTAATGGGGAGCAATGAGACCTCCTGTTTCTTTGCCACTATGCCTTCACACCAACACAGGGGAGTGTCAGGAGAATCAGCTCATCTTTTTCATTGTCAGAGAAGATTGATGGAATTCTGGACAACATGCAGAGGTTTTTGAGAGGGCTTTTCAGGATTCTTTGATCCATTCTCTTATAATCACATGACTTGCATAATATCTGTTTTTCGATACAAGGTGCCTACAACAAATATATTGAAATTTTCACTACAACATGAAAAAGGGGAACATTCTTTTAGCATACTGAAAGCTTTTTCATCCGACACTCGTCAGAGTATGAAATGTTGAATAACGACCAAAAGGTGAACTGAAATATATACCCGGATACAGGTACACATGATATGATGAATAGTGAGTCTATGTGGCCCTATGATTGGCCAATTAGCACCTATTCACCATTGTTTACTTGAAGAGTCCAAGTGAGAAAATGAACTCTTTTTGTTTACACAAGACTGGGTTTCGAGTCTCAATGTAAACTGATCCCAAAATACCCAAATGACAGGACGATCTTGCTTGTCCAATGATGCGAAAATTATCGTTCTTATATGTTTTGGCGCATTGTGGATTTGTAATAAGATGTTCTCCTATTGCCGACTCGCAGGTGATTTTAGGATTATGGCTGTTCCCTTACTATATTACTTTTCTCTCTGATGCTCGTGAAAACACCTTGTTTTATTCAGTCCGATAGTCTCTGCGTAGTGTGTCCTACGTACCGAGATTCTCATCGGCACGAAACTTTATGTGCTACACAACTTTCTTGATTGGTAGGAAAGCTATCTTTTTAACAGATGGTAGCATAACCCTAGTATTAGAAACAGCACAGGGCTTCACATCATAGAAACAGGATGTAGTGGCTGTATTAATTTGGTTTTCAAATTTTGATGAGACATTTCCATTCCAGTGCAATTTTAGGTAAACTGGGCACTTTTCAAGACCAAACTGTTTTTCTGATGAAATGTTGCCTAGCTTTTCCTTAATGGAAGAAATCAGAACATCTTGTGGATATCTATATCAAGTAGCAGATTTTGTATTGTTTACAGCTCAGGATCTAATTTACTTTTAGAGCAAATCATAAGTGCCCATTGAACTAAAGTTTTGATGAGGTTGACTTTCCTTGCTTATGGGCTGAAGGAATTCAGATGTCTTGTTTTCATTCTTGATCAATCCACAATTGCTTGAAAATGTTGGATGCGTGTGACTACTTCATATCACACAACATGCATTTCTGGAATTGCGGAGATATTTCTTCAAGGTCATAAGTCTTTTTGCAGCATCAGAATTTATAGTAGTAGGTTAATTCAAACATTGGCTCATGGCCTGTTTTTCATTGTTTTTACATATCTCGTCCCGGCAGGGGGAAGGATTCTCTAACTTTGTGCAAAGTCACCATGGTCTCTAAGAATATACCATCTAGAGGTTGCTTAAAATTAGATTAGAATTAGCAATCTTCTTTAAAGTTGGTCTTCTCTCCACATTATGCACAAAATTTGGGTGAAATTGGGGGGTGGGGTAGGAGATTGCTATCAAAATTCAACTTTGTTCATCACTAGATCTGGGGGTAAGCTTGTTAAGACGACGTTGCTCGAATAGGTGGGAGGGAGGGGTAAACAATTGCTAAACTATTAAAAATGGATGGTCCTTTATGGGGACTTACTGTTTTAGTTCCCTCTGTGCATACCTACATCGCTTGCTTTAGCTTTTGTTTGCCAGGCTGAAGAAGCACAGGCAAGCTCAGCTTAAATGAAAAGTTTAAAAACTCATTTTTAAGCATGACTCATGTTATCGATATTAGACACTGCTTCTATGAAAAGTAAGTTCATGAAATCAAGTCAACATCAGACTCTCGTTTCGATATCATGGACTGCTCAACCATTGGATTCGCAGGGGCTATAATGCCCATTTTCTCAAGAATAGACCTTTAGAACCATTATGAATTTGCTCTTTTTAATTTTGATTTACAAGGCTGATTCAGAAAGTTAGAGAGAAGTTTCACCGAAAAACACACAAATGTTTTTCCTTCAAATATGTAAACGTCAAGATTCAGTAATTTGATGAGTAGATGTTACGTCTCTCCTTGATACTATTGACGATTTTCTTAGCAATGAAAATATGCATTATAACTTGAAGTTTACTCTAACAGATCATCACCATTGATGATCATTTTTGGCGTTTAATCTAATTCACTAGTGGCTCTCTCTCGTCTGCAATTTGTTTCACTTGAACCTCATTATCATCTTTCTTTCATTTTAATACTGCCTTCCACAGTAGAAGCCCGCACATATGAACCTAATACTTGGAAATGAGCCTCCGATGAAGCATCTCCGCCAGTCAGGATGCTGGTTGGGAACAAACGTCTTTTCTCTAAAGATCCCTCTAATCACAGCTATGTGTAAAATTCATTGTAGTATCCATAGGAAGGATGATCAATAGCCATTAAATTCTCAATTGTTATGGGATGGAAAAACGTTTTAGAACCAGACACATAGCTAGGGGCACAGGAACATTGCCCCAGCTAGAAGAATTTGCCCCTCTTTGCCCTTCAAGATGGTCTAAGCCGAAACTTAAAAACGAAACGCTTTGAAGCAAAACAGTCAGAATATCTACGTTTCACACTCGCAGATGAATGATTTCCTTTTATTCATTTTCTTTCCAGATTGTTTTATACTTAAATTTAGAAAGGGCATTGTTCTACAATCTAACAGATACGAAGCACAACCAGTTTCCGCTGCCTTATGTGACAGTTGCCATTGTCACAAATGTTTCTGGCACTACTCCACGTCGAGTGGCACTACCTCACTATTTCAGAATGTATCGGAATATCGATCGTTCTACGCAGCCACAAGATGGCGTTAGTTCACTTCACGCATGTGCATGACTACTAACTATGAAGTTTGCTTTTCGATCCTCAAGGATACAAGTCATTTATATTTTCTACTTCACTTCACTCAAGTTTTGCTAAATCCGATTTTACATTTCAGCATACTTTTCAAGGTCAATGCTGAAAATTATTTCTTTCCAACCTTTATGGGGATATACTAAAATGCATATAATATTCATTTTATAGAGAAAACAACCCTAAAACGAACAGTTTCAAACTTTGGTGAATGAACTTTCAAGCTGTTTCCAATTCGAAAAATTGAAGATTTCCCTCCTCACTTTCAATCATCATCATCATCATCATCATCATCATCATCATCATCATCATCATCATCATACATTTATTCCAAGTAGGCCATTGAAAAAGAATAGCTAAATTAAAGCTAATTAAAGCCTACTATTTACAGCATACATTGATTGTTTAATTTCTTGTGGTAGAATCTGCCACAGTTTATGTCCAAGGTATGCAATGTACTCAACTCCAAAGGACATTGTTCCCAATTTTGGCATTTGAGCGTAACCGCCACGCCTTAGACTGTAGCTGATACTTCATAGCATGAAAATTTCCTTCATGAATGGTGGATTCAGATCTCATTTTGCTTCTTAAATTTCGGTCATGAGCAACTTTAAATTTCTTACATGGATTGGCACCGATTTAGATTGCTCCAAGAGAAAACCAAAATCGTTCTCGTAGTCTTTGTATGCAATGCGCAATGCCCTTTCATGATATTGAATATATAGATATGCCCTATTCATCCTATTCTATGATTCATGAAAGGGCATTGCGCATTGCTTACAAAGATAATGGCATCTCTCGGCAACAATCCTAGTCGATTAAAAGCGATCGCCATCATTGAATTAAACAAGTCTGCTGTGTCACACCTTTTCGCAAGGATGCCTTCGAATTTTCCGAAATCCAAATTTCCCAGGCTAGAGTTGCTTATGCAAGTTCCTGGTCTTACTTTTCGTTTATCTTTCGCCATAGGCCATGTTCGACATTGATTCAGGCAAGCAAGCAAGTGGCATATCTGATCAAGGAAAAAGAGATACCGACGGTGAAGATAAAAATGAAAGCTTGGTAGATATGGAAACTTCAAGTCAAGTTTTTGACACGCCGTTAAATTCTACTCAGATAACCACCTCCCACCAAGCAGCACCTCCTGCACCCAAGTCCCAAAGCCACCGTACTTTGCTTGATATCAGTATATATCAAACTTCTGGTCAACTTGCAACTAGTGTTACTTAGCTCAACAAATTGCTAGCAAAGGAGCGGGAAATTAATATAAATTTACAGGAGGAAAGTTTCATATTCAGGATTAAACTTGGCCTAATCAATAAAACAACGGCAACAACAGCAACAGAAGACAATATGAACAATCATATGGTTAGAAAGAACAATCAGATAAAGCCAAAATCAATAATGATTCCAAGTTAATGAAACTGCCAATTGTTTATGAAGATATTTCTGTTGAAAAGATCGAACAGGTGCATAAAAAGAAGAGGACAAACAACAAAGGATACATCTGTTACCTCATCAAATCCCAAAAGTAAAGAAAGCAGTGAATCTGAAATGAAGGCAGTGGAGCCTGTCATTTCTAAGTTGAAAACAGAACATTCAACCAACGAAGTTTTAAATGGAAATCATAGAGGATTTGATGCTAAAAGATCAAAAAACGGAGCAACTGCTGCAATTGCAAAGAGGATAGATAAGAGACATTTTTGGTGTCATCTTAGGCGATTCTATGGTGAAAAATGTTTATGGATGGGATCTGAAGTAAACATGCGAAGACAACTGTAGTGTTTACGTTAAGAGTTTTCCCGGAAGCAACAACCAAGGATATGAACAGCTATTCACAGTCATCTATTGAACGTAAACCAGACATTGCAATCCTGCATATAGGAACAGTTGATCTTGTTACAAGGAGAGGTGAGGAGGTGCATTCCGAAGTCGAGATCGCTCAAGGCATCGTTGATTTAGTTAGTCACATTAGAACCATGATATCGAAGCTGTTGTTCCCGACATCATAGCTCGTGGGAATAAAATCTGGATAAGAAAAGAGAAAGGTAAAATTTATTCTTAAAGATTTATGTACAGACAAGAAGCTCACTTTCACAGACCATCATAATATTAAAGCGACTAAGCATTTGAATAGAAGTAAACTCCATTTGAACAGTCTTGGTGACACTATTTTAAACTAATAATTTACTTAGTTCTCTCGTTTCTAACTCATTAATGACAAGAATAACGAGGATGTCTGCTTGATTCTTTCAGGGGAGGGTCCAACTGCGGCTACTGCGGGTGGTTCCTTGGTACTACTTGGAAACAGGAAAGGTACAGTTGTTGCATCATTGAACGTAAATAGCATAATGCTTCATATCGACGAGATCGGTTTATTGATTAAAGAGCTTGACATACACATACTTGCTATAAATCAAACAAAAATGTGCATGATGATCCTGTCAGCATAGATGGCTACACGATCAAAAGATATGATCGCAACCGTTTGGGTGGCGAAGTTGCAGTTTACATTAAAGATGTCATTTTTGATAAATGTACTGTCCGCACTGATCTCCCTCGATACACGCTTGGAGCTCTGCACATTGAAGTAAAACCAGTTAGGTCTTCACCTTTTGTTCTTCTGATTCTTCTGACTTGGTATCGTCCTCCGAATGAGGTTGTTGAAAATCTTCGTCGTCTGGCGGAAAGTCTTCAGTTCCTTGATAAAGAAGGTAAGGAAATTATTCTCTTAGGAGATACAAACTGTGATTTGCTGCCAAAATCTTCTGACACTGATCACGGTGGTCTGAATAGTGACCTTTTACCTCACTCAAAACGCTTGACAGAGATCTACGAGCGATTTGGGTTTCATCAGTTAATCAGAACAGCAGCCAGAGAAACACTGATCTTCTCTACTTTGATTGATCACATTTCCTACTTCTAACAAAACTAACATAGTAGTATCTGGTGTATATCAAACTTGTAATCAGTGGTCATTATATGGTCTACAGTGTCAGAAAATTTCAGGGTGAGGTAGACAAAATGCACAAAAATATCAGTACCAGGCAAATGGAAAACTTTAGATTGGGAGGGGATCGTCACACATACTGATGATGTCAACATCATAGTGGAACAGTGGACAACAATGATTTCGCTTGTACCTGAGAAACACGCTCCCTTACGTAATAGGCGAGTTTCAGAAAGATTCAGTCCATGGATAACCAATGACTTCAAACTTATGTGTACATCAAGGGACAAAATAAGACAACAAGTCATTAAATCTAAAGCGAGATAAAGTAAGAAAGGTAAAATAATAAAAAAATAAAGTAAACAACGTCCAGTGTACAGGAGTAAATTCTGGTAAAGATGGGAAAGAAATAAGAGACACTTTGACAAGCGGTGTAATTGGTATAAGATAGGGGATCATGAAACAATTATGTTATTGGAGGCAACACACAATGGGCAGTTAGCAAAAGCATACAGAAAAGCACTAAAATAAGCAGGCCTTAAAATCCGTGTTGTTCAACGAGCAGCAAAAATCCTTCAAGAAATTACTAACAAAATCAGGTCCCTTCCATAAAGGAAAATGCAATCAAAATAAATGCAAGATGTGCAAATTAGATTCTAGTACCAACTGCAAAGGAGGAGGTGTTGTATACCAAATTAAGTGTCAAGGGTGTACTGGGTTTAGTATAAATGACGGTTTGAGACGTTTGTACGTTTGAGAAACGGCAAGGAGCATTGGAGAAAGAGTTGGTGAACATCTAACAAAGTACCAAGTAAAGGATAAAAACTCACCGTTTCAAAAACACATTGAAGAGAAGCATGAGTGTGAAAGACAGGATGTTAAGGTGAAAGTAGTATCGTCGTGTGGCAATGATGCCATGCTAAGACAAGTGACTGAGGCTATGCTCATGAAAGAGCTAAACCCAGAGTTGAATATCAAAGATGAATGGGGAAATTCGAACGCTACGCGTGAAAGAGATCGTATTCGACGTTATAATTTACCACACCTCTTTAAAGAAGAAGTCATGAGAACGAGACGTCGACCAATTCTCACTGAGGAGGTTGCCGAGGGGCAACGCAAATTCTGATGATTAAATAATGTAAGTGTATATGTGTGTAAAAATATGGATTTAATTAACATACTTAAGGTATGAAACTACCGAAATACAAAGTAAATAAGGTTAATATTGATCTGAAGCGAGATTACTTCACGAACAAAATTGCTTCTCATGAAGGGGAAATTAAGAGTACTTGGAAAACTATAAATTTGGTACTTAATAAAAAGTCAAAAACCACGCAATTACAACTAATGATCTTGATGGGGAAAAATATCAAATCATGAAGCTATCGCAGAGCATTTGAACACCTATTTTCGTAGCATCGGTCAAGACGTTAGTAAGAAAATTCCTGACACACAGAACCCTCTTGTTAAGGGCGAATTTTCCCATAAATCCAGAAAGAACCAGGTTTCATTTTCAACCTGTGAATTCAAACCAGTTCGCCAGCATCTTGGGGAAACTCATGACCTCAATGGGTTTTGGCTCTGACTGCATTGCCAATCACTTTTTGAAGATCAATCTCCCAGTTATTTCTGACTCCCTTTGTGATATATTTAATCTATCAATTGCTATAGGAGTTTTTCCAGATTCTTGGAAAATTTCTAGGGTTGCCCCTCTTTTCAAAAATGGACAAACTGGTGATTGGTCTAATGGCAGATTTATATCTGTTCTCGCTGTTCTTTCAAGAATTTTTGAAACACTGATCCTCAGCCAACTTTATAAGTACCTAGACACAAACAAGCACTTGTTTCCAAACAGCCTCTACTCCGTAGTAACAAGTCTCCTGTCCTGCACCAATGACTGGTATAAACATATGGATACGGGGAATACACTTCATTGGTGTTTATAGACCTAAAAAAGCGTTTGATACCGTTGATCATGATATCCTACTGAAAAAGATGCAGAAATATGGAGTTTCTGGTAACGAGCTTGCCTGGTCTATATCATATCCCAAGACAGAGGGCAGTTATGCAAGGTCAATGGCGTTTCTATAGTTGTGCACAAAATACACTGTGCTGTACCTCAGGGATCTTGTCTTGGATCCCTTCGTTTTAAAGTCTATATCAATGATCTTCCGTTTTGTCCAGAAAGGTGCCATTTGACCATGTACGCTGATGATTCCAGCATTTCCTTCACTGCAAAAAGTGTCAACGATCTGAATATGACGATGAACAAAGAACTTGCTTCTTTATGAAAATGGCTCCAAGGCAATAAACTGTCACTAAATGTCTGGAAGACACAAGCGATGGTCATTGGATCACACCCCAATCTTAAGAAGATTTCGACAAAACTAGTGGAACCTCTCTCAATTTAGGCCTACACAATTGGCCTACATAGATGGAACGGTGCCTGGACGA